>JAHWFP010083759.1:0-81524 GCA_023313725.1 Lithobius niger
AAAAAAAAAGTTACAAGGGGTTACCAAAAAAAGAAATGAAACAAAAATAATAATCTGCTTTATTCATGTACTCGTTACGATAACAAGTACGGACACGAAATCCTAAGATGGATTTATGTGTGCAAGCAAAATATTTTAAATATATATTGTTACATTATGCACGAGATTTCAAAATTTTTCATTTTCATATTTTTCCGAACAGTTATAGTTCCTCATAAATTAATTTATCGTAGCGAAACTGATATACCTCTAGGTCATTAGCAACCGGTTTATAATTTCTTTTTTGATTTTATTTCGATTGTTCATATGCCTTAGCTCACAAGGTATTTTATTGAAATTGGTGAACTTTAGCCAATTATTATTATGTCTTACACTTCTTGTCAAAGCCATTTCATCTTCCTTACAGCTATAGTTTTTCATAATGTATTACCAAGTTATAGTTCGTTCAACATTCATTACTTCATGTTTTTTTGTATTTAATTTGCTGTACACTTGGTATCAATATTCAACATTTTTAGTGCCTTATTAACAGTTTTTGTTATTGGTTGATCAAACTACGTGAAGTAGTACCGTATACAACAAGACCATCTGTGTAATGTGACATTATTAGTCCATCAAAGCTCAGTTTTCTTATCAATAATATTTTTAATTTATATAGTGACATGTGTATGATGCGTTCGAAGGTCACTAAACAACCTTCAGTTACCCGATCCCAGTTTCTAGTTCAACGTGTTTATTTAACATAATTATCAGAGGCCTCGGCTTAGCTGACAAGCTTACTGACGTTTCGCCCCATTGCACCAACATCAATAAAGTGAGTTACACTTCCAACAATACACTCTACACATGCATATTCAGACAACATTAGCAGGTTTCCAAAATTAAATCCTCAACATAGATTGGCCTGGTCATAACCGATGAATGTTGTCGTACAAAAAAACATCAAAGTATCATATTAACCAATAATTCTATTGACCATTCAATACATCTCTACACGTTTAAGTTGAAACAAAAACGTTAACGCCGTTATAGCTTCATCATCACATACTATAACAAACCTAATTTTGGATGTTAGGGGTTTAAATATAGAACCGTTCAATACCTCCTACAGAAACGTAATTGGAGGCCATAATACTTAAAATCCATTACAAAACTCAAAGATTTTTCCAAGATTAAAATATGTAGACATGACCTCTGTAAGTCTCAATTCGGTTACATATTCCGTCAAGGGATTGGCAGGCATTTTGCAGTTGGCCAAATCACTCACACACAATTTATGTTCCGTAGATAGTGGCGAGAATGCACACTTTCCCAATTAGTAGTTAAGTCAATTCCCGACTTTGAGTCAGTATAGATAGAGATAGGATATGACAAATAGGCAGGACTTAATTCTGACAACAGCCCACACAGAGACATCAATTCCTTAACAAGATCTGACATTGCCCTAACCTCTACGTCACAGCTAGAGAGTGCTACGAGTGGCTGTGTTTTACTGGACCTCGATATTAGTAAATTTATCTAATTATTTAAATTTAACGTCATAATGCAACTTACAGCTTTTGGTACCTTTCAAATATCTCCAAATTATTTTCAGAGAATTAAATGGTAACCACTGGGACTGGTCGAACGCCTGGCAAGCTGCACTACATTATACAGAATGTCGGGTCCAAGAAACATTAACGACCTAACATTTCCAAATAGTTAGTTTTGTTAACTTCTTGAGTCTTTACATTCATTCAATATTTTCAGAGTGGCCAAAACTGTCTTAACAGGATTTCCATCCGCTAATAAAAAATATTTAAGTTTGTAAAGGACATATTTACTATTCGACAAACTAATATAATCTTTTGTATGTTCTGTTTCATAAGCTATGTATTTTGACCTGTTACTTCTACAATTTCCAAATGTTTACGCAAATTTAAAAGAAAAACGTTTTACATACTTTCACGCTTTACACTAATTAGCTTATCATCAACAAAAAAGTACAAAAAAGGATGAATCACCAGATTTCCGAATGAAAACACACCAATTCTAAGTTGATTTAACCAATCCAATGTGTCGTAGAATGTCACTAATACATTCGTACCAGGTCCGTCAACTTTCACTGAGCCCAACGATGGTTTTGTTGCAATAAGCGTACAAGTTGCTGCCCATTCACCACAGTCTGTTCGTAGCCTTGTGTTCGTAGGTTGCGAAACGTATACAGTGAGTGAGACTCGCCTGACAAGGTAAGCAGTCACTGTGTCCAGAGAAGGAAACTGATGTTGGAGTTGGATACTAAGGGCAAGGACAAATCGAACAGAAGAGTTACGAATGGTAGGTGAATAGGAAGAGGGGGGGGGATTGAGGCTTAATGGCGCGTCGACAGCTTGGTCATTAGCGCCAACCTCAGTCACAGTGCAGTGGTCCGGGTTGCCACTGCACCACACATAGGAAGAGATGTAATCAATTTTTGTCTATTTATTCCAGGCTGCTGCCAAAAGTATGGCCTTGAATTTATGCAAAGAACCGTCAGGTTTAATTAATCGTTGTAAATCCACTTAGATTTAATAATTTTTCAGTTGGGTGGTTCGGGACAAGAGACCAAACTTCATGAGTGGTCGTAGAATCTATTTCATATTGCATTTATTTTCTCCATTCAATGATGTCATGAGGCAGAGTAGATAATTGATGTAGGTCACTTTCACCTGATCGTCGCTGTAACATAACTGCCTTTGTGGTACTGCGTGGTCTACCACACCCATATGCCGGCAAAGGTGAGGTTACAGGAGGGCGTACCGCTAATTATCGGTAGCCCGCGTCATGGTTTATTCTGGCCGTGGTCAAGTTTAATATTTATTGGGAAAATGGATGGGTGGGTTGGTGGTGGTGGAAGTAACTCATTATCCCTAAGTGTTAGTTCATCAAATCTAACATATCGTGATACAATGAGTTCACGTGTGTCAACATCGAGAGTACGAAAACCTACACTTTGTGTAGCTTTCCTAAAAATATCGTCATTCTAGAAGTTGGTTGAAATTTCGATCGTTGCTGTGTTGGTAGTACGTATTAGCACAAAAACAACCTAAGGTATGCATATGGTGTACAGACGAAGGGTATCGAGTCGGTGCCCATCTGCGTATAAGAGTTTGTTGTTCACATCCATGCACGGGTCTAGAGGTCAAGAAGTTACGGATATAGCAGGCCGTCTCTATTGCAAAACTCCAAACTTTATTTGGTAAATGAATTTGTTCGTGTAATGTTGAAAATTTTGCGCAATAATTGGGTTACATTTGGGGGAAGGAGCAGAATAGAAGTGTTTTACATCATGACAACCAAGAAATGACTCGAAAGACGATGATTTCCAAATCGATCCATTGTCTGTATGTAAGGTGACTGATTACTGAGCAGTTTCAGCCTGTCGTTGGAGCAGAAAGTCGTTAAAGCCTCTAAAGTGTAGCACTTTTGTTGTAAAAAGAAGGAAAAAAACAGAGTAATCGTCAATCATAAGGAATAAGAGTTTTGTATTGCCATACTTGGTTTCACGGATAGGGCCCGTCAGGTCACCATGGATGGCCTGTAGAATACATGTGGAACGGATGGACACTGCCGTAGGGTACGGCAGAGATTTACATTTACATGTAACTCAGGTGGTAGCCGGTTCTGTTGGTGGCGGACCAATATGTATTCCTCGGAGCAAAGATTTTCGTTCTATTTTCAACATGCTGTCTCTTGAAGGGCGACCTAGGCGCTGGTGCCACAAGGTCCAAGGGGAGAGGTCATTAGGTAAATCTTCATGTGAGTTTATGGCTAGGTTAGGCTGCGAAACAGTATGGTAAGTTGATAATTGATCAATACGTTGTTTATCCTTTTAACAAATATGTCCTAAATCGCATCGTTCGGGAAAATCACTTTACCGTTCAACAGGTAGACATTATTTGCGAGGAGAGGACCATCACCAACAAGAAAGTCTTTCTTAAGTAGTTTAAACTGTTGATCACCTTGCAAAATGAAGATTCCCTTTCGGTCCAGTCTCGGAGTCTAAATGAGTTTCGAAGCAGCATCCGCTGAAAAGAACATTTTCCAAGCATGGTATCATATTTGCTGTTTTGATTTTCACAGTCCCGGATTTACTGGCTGTTATAGTGGCCCTTTTCGACACCAAGAAGATCCTAGTGCAAATTATTTTTGGACTATGCAACTAGTCATCTCTACAGGTAACGTGGTTGGTGGCACTGCTATCTACAGTAAAGTAGTCATGGAGAGCTAGGAATGGTGATGCTGTAATGTTAACAGTCAACGCCACTTCATGTTTCAACATACGATACACATCTTCTGCATGTGAAGTGTTTGCTTGCACTGCAGTGTCATCACTTGGTGCTACAGCATGGTGTGAGGATAATAAGTCATCAAGAATATGAACACCACCGTCCTCCAAACCTTCCTTGATTGTTTGACGGTACGTTGGGCAATTTGTATTAGGATGGGATTGACCTGGATTGGGAGGTTATATTTGGAGGGGCAATATAAAGTTGCTTTGCCCTACTGGAGTTCTCTTCGTGGTTAAACGACGACACCAGGATCAGTGAGAGGTAATATCTTTCTATTAGTAAGGTTCCTCTCGACAGCAGTTAGGGGGTACATCATTGGGATACGGGGAGTCACATTGTGGGAAGTCAACAACTGTTCATGCTCATTATGGTCTCGTAAATTACGAAAAAAGGTGGTTTGATGGTTATCTGGGTTTCCCACAAGCCGATAATAGGAGTCCATGAAGCGTTCTTATGCTCGGTCCAGCATGAGGGCAGCCTCACCTCAAATACTCTCATTAACTGGTTCCCATTTTGCTTGTATTACATGTAAAGCATAGTTTTCACTATCGGCCTCAGCTATAGCTCTTCCTGCATTAATGCATGAGTGCCGCAAATGTCTCACCCTAGCAAAATATGTAGACATGGTTTCATTGGAATCCATAAATAGGATGTGCAATTGGTCTAAATAACGGAGTTGTACTTCTAGCCGGTTTTGTTTATATTTGGTACCCAATCTAACCCAAACTGTTTTCGCAACCATTTCATAAATATAATGAGTGAGTTTGTCGTCATGAAGGCATTTCGTAATGAAATTAAGTTCCGCATCATTATTCGTTGTCCAAAAGCTCAATCAGCATCTGGTGCATTGAGGGCTGGCCTTATCTGGGTGATGGCACTCGCGTGGCCCTCCTGACAAAAATGATTCAGGGCCTTGGCTTCCCAAAAGATGCAATTATGGCCACCAAAAAGTTGATAACCTTTGTAATACAAAGTATTGAATGATGTGGTCATCATGTAAAATTATGTTGGGAACAGCATAGGCCAACAAAAACGATAATATTATATAAACAAAGAGATGGGCAGTAAACCTTCGTTGGTACGAGTCAGAATATGGTTACGAACCATTTACGTCGGCGGCAGCAAAGTAGGTGCTATCTAGTCATCGTAGAATCTCGAAGAGTTGGAAACAGGTCGTGATCGTGGACATCGAGGATCGATCACCGTCCCAAACCACAACATGGTTACCAAATGTTAGAGTTCGTATGTCAATGAACAGCCGGATCCCAGTTTCTAGTCCAACGTGTTCATTCAATATAATTATTAGAGGTCTCGACTTAGCTGACCAGCTTACCGACATATCGCCCTATTGCACCAACATCAATAAAGTGACTACACTTTCAATAATACACTTTACACAAGCATATTCAGACAACAATAGCAGATTACGAAAATCAAATACCCCAATAAACATGTCATTCTTCTGACTTTTTTAAACAATATTAATGATGCAAATTTCCAGTTTTTATCCAATTCTAATCCCAAATAACCTGCATGTGTACCTTTTGTATTTTTGAGTTGCATTTACATTCTTTCTCAGTCCTGCAATTTTTTTTCCACGTCTTGATTTCGTTATTCGCAATTTTCATTTGTGAAGTTGCAATGGGCCAAAGGCGTTTTTTTTCTTGGTTTAGTATTAGTTTGTTTTCATCCAGGTATCCATTCAAGGGTTGATAGTTGCTCTGTAAATTTTTTTATCATTTCATTCCTCTCACAATTTATCGATAACATGAAAGTATCATCTGAATAAATTATAAGTAAATAAACACAGTAATGGGAAAAGAAGACGATAATAATAGAGCAAACGTTCTAAGTAATTTTAAGATCCACGTGTATAAACAATGATCATTGACAAACAATTCTAAAATACTCAAAGCCTTATCCTCCTTACAAGTCCCACACAGAGATGTTTATAAAATAGAGCATCAGTTCATTAATTATTTTCTTGTTTAACACCACAAACCTAACGACTAAATTTGGCTAGGAAAGCATCAAAAGAAAAGCAACTGAAATTAAGCTTAATACAAAGCCTAAAAACCAAAAACCGTATGATAAGAATTATTTGAGTTATTAAAATTTGTATGCCGATGCCACACTCATCCTGCACCAAATATAAGCTCTTTTGATTGTGAAACACGTTAATGTGTCGTGCCAAGTTGGTATATTCACGTATCGCTGTTATACGTGAAAGGCAGCGACTGCTAATGACCTGTTTTTTTTTTAACTGAGACACCCACCTTGTGAGTTTAGGCATTTGGGCCTGACAAACGTGACAATATGACAAAAATTTCAGAAAAGCAACAAGATGAAGTCATGAAGGATCCCTGATGAACATAAATACTTGTTTGGATAGTTAGGAATAGTTTAATATTAAGATAACTGCTCCTCAGTACCGTTGGTTTCATGAAATTCTCTTAGTCTGTTTTATTTCATGTTAATCTCCAAAGGACTTTTGCAAACATCTACAGCTCAAACGGGAATGGAATACTGCTGGAAATTTAACGTACGACTGCATCGGGTCCTAATACAGTACCTTTTGCTGATTTTAGGTCTCGAGGTGGTGTAGGGTCTGTTTGGGAGGGGTTAGTATCTGTGAATTTGTAACATTTAGCAACCAAATATAAGCGTACACTGTTGTTTCATCGATTGCATCTAAAACAGCTTATGACGATTCATTGTTGTAAGCATGCATTCTTGTTTCATTATTGGAAATGTACGGTCAAATCACCGTGCAATATTGAACCACAATATGTTCAGCTCTCAAATAGTAAAAAAAGTGTGTTGTATGAACACCAAAGTACGCTCACATTTCAAAGACACAATTGCACAGTTCCTGCTGAATAGAGAAAAAGTGCAAAGATTTCTTAGCCTCTAATTTAAAATTGCACTCTGTTTCTTTACTGAAGTGGTGTTTTTCCTGACGTTCAAAACTTGTCATAACCTAAAAACCTAGTTTTTAAATGCTGGTTGCCACAAATGAAAGTTTGGAGTATCAAGTTCCATCGAGTGCTATATAGTTCTCTCTAGCACTTGCTCTCAACAAGCTGAGGAATGCACAAAGAAATATCTTTAAACAAAAACAAATCACATTCCTTCTGAATTATTGAGTAAAAATTTGGTACGCCCTCGTGCACCTGGGAGCAAGCTATAAAGATTAACGGTACTAATGTCACTAGATGGACCACAGAAAAATATAAAGAAAATATTCTGGCGCTATCTAGTCACACTAATATCGTTGTTTTTGAAAGCGTCTTTGCAGCTTCACGTAGGCGTACCACATTTTTTCAATAATTAAGGAGTCTCATGGCTTGTTTGTTGTATTTAAAAGTTTTGCTTTGTGCATTCCTTTGCTTGCTGCGAGACAGAACTCGATAGGGCTAGATGCTGCAATGCTAATTTGCTGGCGCCTTTAACTCTATTAAACGACTGCTGTACTATCATTACAAAAAGCTAAAGAATTTAGCAATCCTGAAGAAAATAGGCAGCCTTGCGTGGACCTACAATGTATTCCATTTTTTCCAGAATATCCAAACCTGGAGATATACACATTGTTTAGTGGTATTCCTATTAAAAACAAATTGTTTGGTAACGTTTAGTGTGTGATTGAGAGCTATGTAGCTTTAGCTTATTTGAAGAATCGTAATCCAATACAAGTAGTAGTATCTTTTAGTGGTTACAAAAAACTTTCAGTATGATAATGATATTGGTCTAATTCTGGCTATTTTGGTTCTGTTTCGGACCCGACTTGATCGTAAGTTTCCCACTTACAGTCCCAAAATGTGCCCTCACTTTACTAAAGTTCAGTAGCGTCAACTGAATTAAGGTTACAAAAAAATGAATTAAACATAAACACAATTTTAACAAAAAGCGGTGACATCAATGCAAAACCACAATTGGTAAATGAATCAGCCAACTTACCAAATGCTTTGGCCACTGTAAGTTATGAAATGAAAATGCAAAGCGGTTTTGCCAAATTCAAATAACAATTAAATAAATGTTCATTTAAAAAAAGTACAAGTAAGGAACACGAGAACAAAACTTAATGGATTGAATTTTCATTTCCATTTTTTCTGGACTTGTTTTTTTTTTACTATGCTTCCACTTTATTATCATCCCACTAACTCCCCATCACAGCTGCAACATGTTGAAATGACCAACTCTAACATCACCTTGGCCACCTTTTGCTCTCCTAGACATAGCAACCAAACAGACAAAACGAATCACGAAGCTTCGCTGCAATGTATAATTCGATAGCAGAAAACGATTTCGTATTTCTTCATTCATTATTTCGAAAACTATGACAAACTAGAAAACTAAAGAGTTAACATTTGCAGAGAACGCAAATAAAACGAAAACGAAAAAACAACCGACAAGTTTTGTTCTTTTTATTTTCCCTTTACATTTTTTAAGCCTCAATCCCCCCCCTTTACATTTTTTATTGGTTTTTATTTGTTAATTGAATTGGCAAAATAGATTTGCGAATCCAGTGGAGAACTTGGCAGATTCCTTTCCAACTTGTGGTTTTTGGTCTGATCACATCCTTAGTGAACATAAACAATTTTAATACTCCCCTTAACGAATGTAAACTTTTTTAGTAACACCTGTGCATCTTCCAATCATGTGAATAAATTTGATCTGTACCTGTTCTTTATTAGTCCAAGCATCAAAAGCTTGTGGATTCATTTTAGTTTCTTTCCATAATTTGTCAATGTCCAGGCCATATTCTTGGAATGAGACGTCCATTAATTCGTTTTCGGCGAACGTTTTGTTCATCAATCTGTTCATGCCAGACAGGACAGCGCTTTCAAAATTGTTCCTACTAGGACAGAAAGTGATAGCAGGAATTGTAATGGATTCATTCCGAGTGACAATGACGTCAAATGAAGTAGGTTCTTCCAGGTAGTAGGATATTCGTTCATATAGTTGATAAACGCATATTCCCATGCAACATAGGAAAATTACCATTCTCAGGAGGTCTTGCCAATCCGAATATCTAGATGCTAATAACTTCTGAAGACGCACTGTCATGATTGGCAGTAAATTCTCCTTTGCAGTCTTCTTTTTTCTTAGGTTGATGCCGTTCTGCAAGGAATTTGTAATACAATTTTATGAGGATTTAAGCAGGAAGATGCAGGATATTTCTTATTTTAACGTTTTACTCTGAATGTTTTATCCCAAACATAATATTTAGGATGCAAATACGCAATGTACCTTTTATTCATGGTTGGATTTTTTGGGAGAGTAAGACCAAGCATGGGCATTTCACCCCACCCCTTCTCAGCCCAAAAAAATAATAGTGCATGTATTTCACACTAAGCTCGGACATTTTCTAGCTAGACACATTTTCTCCTCTTCGATCCACTTTCCTCACGCGAAAAAATGCTTAAATGAACCAATTTAACATTCTATTAATGCTTTCGTCACAGCCGCGTGGGCCATTGTAAACAATGGATAAATATAGGTTCTAGTTCACCAATCCCAAACTAATCGTCGTATCCACTTCAAACTCTGTGTGCATCCAGCTGGAGGCACTCTCCGGGTATCCATAAAATTGCAGAGCCCTAGACCTACGACTACAAAATGCCTACTGTTCAGCCCAGTGTTCTTAAGAAGTTTCAGATTAGCCAATTCGAAACTATTCGGCCTATCCAATTCAAACGTCGGTATGCATACAGTGTACTGAGCAGGACGTAACGAACAATATTCTTAAAATAAGTAAAACAAGAAAACCCATGTAAAGTGTATACTAATGCAAATTACAAGTGACGTGTGGATCTTAGTGGTTATATTGATTCAGTCATGATCCTGAGGAAATGTTTGCGCTGATTGAGTGAGCGAAGCGAACGAAAATCAAGCGTTTGTCATCATAACAATGTTTTTCTGATAAATTGTTTTATCTTTTTGCTTGCCTCCTTGGACGTAAAAAAAAATGATCTTCTCTCAAGATAACCGATATCGCATTCTACACTCTTATAAATCGCTTGATCGTTTTTTATGTGGAAGGTCTGTCTGTATCATAAGTGTTGCGGCAAGAAATCTCCTCAAGCGTTGGGAGACGACACGGAATGAGCGAGTGAAGCGAGCGACTCCGCTAGTCTACATAATTAAAATCATACGATGTGCGTGCGTGCGTGTTTGTACCTCTACTCCTCCGGAACCAAAGCACCTACAAAGATGGGAGTAGGACCAAACGAGCGATAATTAAATTTCTTTTTTTAGGCCTATTTTCATCGCTGTAACTTGATATTATCACCCTCAAATATGCGAAAAATCCTGAAAAAATAACGTCTAAGTTCGTATTTAAAACCCTTTTCATGTTTATTCATGACGTCATAGTTTGTTCATGAAAACCTTATTGAGCGAAGAGAGATGATCTGGAAAAGGATGCACGGTGTCAAACATTCGTGTTTCTGAAGCACGGAGATGCGTGGATTGAACGAGCAAAACGAGCGATTTCCACGTAAAGTAAACCTTATCAATGTGTGTCTCGCTTTGCTGTCTTTCAATCTTTCATCTCTCACCTTCGTAGGAGATTACATCTGATGTGCTGCAGATGTTTCTCCAAGTGAGGGATCATCAGAAAGTGAAGTGATAAGACGCCCATGGAAAAATCTGTAGTGAGCAGGACGTAATGAACAATATTCTTAAAATAAGTAAAACAAGAAAACCCATATAAAGTTTATACTAACACGAATTGCAAGTGATGTGTGGTTCTTGGTGGTTACATTGAGTCAGTCACATTTCTGAGGAAATGTTTGCACTGATTGAGTGAGCGAAGCGAACGAAAATCAGCGTTTGTCATCAGAACAGCGCTTTTCTGATAAATTGCTTGATCTTTTTGCTTGACTGATTGGGCGTAAAAAAATAATATTGAGCTTCTCTCGAGATAACTAATATCGCAACTACACACTTATAATTTGCTTGATCGTTTTTTATGTGGAAGGTCTGTCTGTATCATACGTGTTGCAGCAAGAAATCTACTCAAGCGCAGCTAGACGACACAGAATGAGCAAGCGAAGCGAGCGACTCCGCTAGTCTACATAATTAAAATCATACGTTGTGCGTGCGTGCGTGTTTGTACCTCTTCTCCTCTGGAACTACCAAGGCACCTATAAAGATGGGAATAGGACCAAACGAAAGATAATTAAATGATCTGGATATGATCTGGAAAAGGGTGGACAGACGACGTATTTTGCAACACACCCCACATACATCTCAAAATTGGTTTTATACTAACTGACTTGATGCAGGGAAAAATCAAAACAATTGATTAGGACTTAAAATGGTGTCAAACATTCAAATTTCTAAAGAATGGAAAAAAAGGAAGGAAGAAATGATGAATGGAAAGATGGAAGGAATGATGGATGAAAAGAAGGAACAAATTAAGAATTGATGGAAAGATGGAAAAGAGGAAGAAAGAATGTGAGAATGAATGGAAGGTTGGAAGGACGAATGGAAGGAAGGAAGGAAGAAATTATGAATGAAAGGATGGAAGGAAGGAAGTATGGATGGAAGGTATGATGGAAGGAACGATAGAAGAATGGATGGATGGAAGAATGGAAGGAAAGAAGAAATGATGGATGGAAGGATGGAGGGAAGGATGAAAAGAAGGAAGGAAAGTAGGAAAGATGGATGGATGGATGGAAGGATAGAAGGAAGGATGGATGGATCGAAGGAAGGATGAAAGGAAGTAAGAAAGGATGGAAGGAAAGGAAGGAAGGAAGGATGGATGGATGGAAAGATAGAAGGAAGGGTGAATGGATGGATCGAAGGAAGGATGGAAGGAAGGAAGGAATGAAGGAAGGAAGGAAGGATGGAAGGAGAGAACTATGGATGGATGGATGGAAGGAAGGGTGGAAGGAAGGAAGGATGGACGGAAGGTTGGGTGGACCTGAATGGGTATCAACTGACTTGAGCATAGAAAAAACACACCCATAGATCTGGTTTTAAAAGGGAGTAATTTTCTTGGATTCTGAAGCACGGAAACATTCGTATTTCTGAAACACGACAGTGCATGGTTTGAGTGAGCAAAGCGAGCGATTTCCACGTAAACTAAAACTTTTCAATGTGTGTGTCGCTTTGCTCTCGCAATGTTCCATCTCTCACCTTCGTAGGAGATTACATCTGACATTCTGCAGATGTTTCTCCAAGTGAGGTATCATCAAAAAGTGAAGTTATAAGGCGACCATGGAAAAGTCTGTACTGAGCAGGACGTAAAGAAGAATATTCTTAAAATAAGTAAAACAAGAAAACCCATATAAAGTGTATACTCACACTAATTACAAGTGACATGTGGTTCTTGGTGGTTACATTCATTCAGTCACGAATCCGAGGAAATGTTTGCGCTGATTGAGTGAGCGAAGCGAACGAAAATCAGCGTTTGTCATCATAACAGCGCTTTTCTGATAAATTGCTTGATCGTTTTTTTTATGTGTGAAGGTCTGTCTGTATCATAAGTGTCTCAGCAAGAAATCTCCTTGAGCGTAGCGAGACGACGCTGAATGAGCGAGCAAAGTGAGCGACTCCGCTAGTACAACCTTAATGATGTATATGATGTGCGTGTGTGTTTGTATCTCTACTCCTCTGTAACCAAAGCACCTACAAACATGAGAGCAGGACCAAACGAAAGATAATTAAATTGCGCTCAGTATAGGCCTATTTTCATGGCTGAAACTTGATATTATCACCGTCAAATACGCGAAAGAACCTGAAAAAATAATATTACATGTTTTTAAACCTTCATGATGTTTGTGCATGACGTCATAGTTTGTTCATGCAAACCTCCACGAGCGAAAAGAGATAATCTGGAAAAGGTAGCATGGAAAAAATTACTTAAAAGGACGACGTATTTTGCAACACAACACAAATACATCTAAAAATTGGTTTTGTATTAACTTACTTGATGCATGGAAAAATCAAAACAACAGATTTGGTCTTAAAACGGTGTCAAACATTCGTGTTTCTGAAGCACGGAGGTGCGTGGATTGAACGAGCAAAGCGAGCGATTTCCACGGAATATAAACCTTTTCAATGTGTGTTTCGCTTTGCTCTATCAATCTTTCATCTCTCACCTTCGTAGGAGATTACTTCTGGAGGAAAGGATGTAGAAACGCGCAAACAAACAAATCGTATATTTGGAATGATGTAGGTGAAATGAAACTTCAAATACATGTCATTGCTGGCTGTTTATTGAATTGGATTAGGTCTTTCATTTTCAATTGATCCCAGAATGTCGTTATTGGAACGACGTTTTCAATGCAACAGAGTGTTATCAGCGGAGGCCCGCAGGGCTCCGTTTTGGGTCCGCTCTTATTTGTTGTTTTCCTTAATGACCTTCAGTCTCTAAAACCGTTGGTAAACCATCTACAAAACAAGTATGCGGACGACTTAAAGTGTGGTTCACAGATCCTTACTTTGCCCGACGGTTACGAATTTTCATGACCTGTCGATATCAAACAATGGTCAATCGATTGGCAACTTCCCTTGTCTCAGGACAAGTGTATTGCTCTGCAACTGGGAGCTAACAACCCCAACCTTATGTACAAACTGGCAGGAACGAAACTCGAATCGAAAACCGTATGTCGCGATCTAGGAGTATGAATTACGTCGGCCCCGAAATCCACGGTTCATTGCCACAAAATTTCGGCTCTCGCTTTTCGCAGACTGGCCGTGGTCAATAAGTGTTTCGTCTCCTCATGTATTAAAACTCGCGTTTGAGCCTTTCGGGTGTTTGTTCGTCCGCTCCTTGAGTACGCGAGCCCGGTTTGGTCGCCTTATCTTCTCCAGGATATTGATTTGTTGGAATCGGTGCAGAGAAGTTTCACTTGTAACCTGCCCGGTCTACGTGAACTTTCCCAGGGTAAACGACTGCGGCAAACTGGTCTTGAGCCACTCGAATTAAGACGACTGAGGGCTGACCTCAGTCTTACATACCAGATTGTTCACGGGCTATTGCCTGTCGATCTTCCTTTCTTCGAGCAACATCCATTATCATCAACTCGGGGGCACTCCATCAAGTTGCGTGTTCAATCTGCAAGCAAGGATTGCAGCAAACATTTCTTGTAAGTGCTTGCATTGCTTGTTGCCAGCTGATGCCTCGATGATTTGATTATTGCCAATAAATACTCGTAGTGACAAGTTCAGGGGGTCACTCTACAGAAGCCTTGCATCTGGATTCACGTCCTTTCCTCCTACTTCAGTAAATCATGTAACCTTAGCACAGTATGTGAGAAATAGCGATGATGGATATGGATTCAGCAAAAAGAACCTAAATAAAGATAAATTACATTTTTAAATATTTTTTGAGAAAAATTCAAAATTATTATTGGGTTATCGAAAAAATTACATGTATTAAGTCACCTGTCTTCAGTAGTTTCTGGTACAGCAGATTACACTGAAGATGCGGAGAAATAAGCATGAGAATCAGCATGACTTATTGGTGGCGATCAGAGATATTATACTTTTAGAGATACGACAAAGACCACGATGGAGCGACACGTTTTGTGCTAAGTGCATGCTGGGAAAAAGACATAGTGATCGTCGCGCCCTCGCTTGATAATCCTGGGCGACTATTGTCGCTTGCAGGCAAGCCGACGACTATGACTGAGCACGAAGTTTAAATGTGATTGCTAATTGTTTTCATGGTTTCAGCTGTTGACTAATTCTTAATAACTAACCACAATTCGTGGAGGACATCTGATGGAGATTATTCTTGCGCTTAAAGTGCAAGAAAAAAGAACCCAAACCTGACACTTTTCACATTTACAACCAACGACACTGAAACGTAAACTCAGTGAATTGTGTGTTGTAAGACAACTGCCTCTATCCATTACATAAACACTATTTAAGTAGTTGTTGGCCTAACAAAATGATAATGATGTAATTGTGCAATATCATGTATGTAAACACTCTTGATGTAATGGATAGCAGCAGTTGTCTCGTAACACTCAATTATTTACTGTATCATTGGTTGGAAATGTAAAATATGCAAGGTTTGGGTTCTTTTCTCTGGCACTTTAAGTCTGCTCTACTCTTTCGTTTATCTAAATAACGATTATACCTACCAACTTTACTGAAATAGTTTCAAGTCCTTTTTTGACATCACTGATTACCTCTTTCGGATTGTTAAGTAATAAATAGACAGTTAAAAATGATCCGTAGCTGTTAGATTGGAATTAAAAGTGGGGCAGACGCCAAGGCAGTGGCTGGAAGGAAGTTGGGGGGGGGGGGGGGACTGTAAAGGATGTAAAAACGCTTACCCATTTTTTGTAAATAATTTATTTATTTATCATGATCAATTTAGTTACAGAGTAGGACTATTCTGTCATCATCCTGGGCTGGGAGGGGCAAAATTACTAGTTTTTGCTCCTCCCCATCCCCACACATAGAAAAAATTCCTATTCACGGTTCTGGAAGATGTCAACTTTTGGAGGAAACCCAACAAAATTATAAAGTCTTATAAAAAAAAAACGAGTGTAATTGAGTGAAATCATTTAGGAAACGTTCAGATTATTGCATACGGGGAATGCCAGTTAGCCAAAAATTTAGATAGAAGAATGAAAATTAACAAAATTATGCTCTAACTTTATTAATAATTGCAGTAAAATATAATTAAATAAATTGACACGAAAAGAATATTTGACCCCAAAGCAAAGAAAATATCAAAAGGCTTAAAAAAAACTTTCCTTGAAATATACCAAGCTTTCACCATACTATTATGAATTAATAAAATAAAACAACAAAACCATTACGCAGCTCTTCAGAATTTTAGTTATGCTTGGCAGAGAGTTAAAAGAAAGTTTTATTTATTGAATGAAATAGATTTCTGCTTAACATTTGTTAATAAATAAAAACCTTTTCTACTTAAGATTTCTACTTAAGTTGATGAATTACGCAGCTTTGCTTTCGTGGCAATTTTTCCCACGCAAAAGGCTGTGTTTTGTGTTGGTTTGTAGACGTTATCGTTAGTGGCCCTGGATTATCACTAGATGGCGTTAGTAGATATCTGGAATTGTGGCCACTTCCAGGCGTGTTGCACTTTACCAATGTTCACGACTGGTCGTGTCGTATCTCTATATTATAGTATCTATGGCGAAGATTTTAATGTGTTTTCCGAGCGAGCTTCTGTACACGAATGACGGATGAGTGATGGTAGCGAATTAAAAATCTTGCTAGCCTATTTGCATCAACTAAATCGGCTATTCTAAGTTGTTGCTAAGGTCACTCATGCGCAATGCAGCGGTCATTCATCTGTCAAGAATACAGGGTTTCCATGTCGGTTTTTGAATATTTTGTGTTGAAAATGGCTTCGTTTATGCAATTCGAGGCACATACCGAAAAATATAATTGGAGCAAACATACGGCGTGGCTCAACAATTATTTCACAACACAAGACATTGATCCAACCAAGCATGTCCCTGCGTTGTTATCTGTTCTCAGGACTACTCACTATAAATTATTGAAGAGTTTGTGTGGCCCCACACATCTAAAAGCTAAAATGTGTGTTGATTTCTGTACACTTGTGAAAGTCAGTTTCCATCCTGTTCCAAATAGGATTTTAATAAGATATTAGTTTTGGTAACATAAAACGATTCTGAAACTATACTAGAATATATGTCTGAATTAACGAATTTAACTGAGTATTGTCAATTTGGAACGTGTTTAGGCATGTTGTGGGATAATAATAATAATAATAACGATAATGATTTTATTGCAGAAATGACTCGAAGTTTACTTCAAAACTTGTGTGAGTCTACAATATATATATATACATACATTAGTTAAAATTTTAAATACATACATTTTAAATTAGGACCTAAATATATACATACAGAAATTGTGCAATCTGTATTTATTATTAGTTATAACACTTTTAAATTCAGTTTGTTAGTTAATTAAATGCTACTTAACATATATTTTAAATTTCTTTTAAGTACTTCAAGGTTTTCAAGAAATAATATTTCTTTGGTAAATTATTGAAAATGAAATCTACATAATAAGCCTTATTTCTTTGTCCATAATGTGTTAATCCATTTTTGTATTTTAAATCTCTGTGTTTTCTTCCTCAGTCTGTCTTGCTTGTGTAGATCATAATTTTTGTAGGTATTTTTATAGTAATTTTTTGTTATGACAATATAGTCTCGTAACTGTTTAACCTTTAATATTTTATTTTCCTTAAAAACCCCCTCAGTGGATTTATTAACTTTTCCGAAAAAAATTTTCACTATTTTATTTTGCACTTTCTGTAATCTATTTATTAAATATTCTAACGTAAAACCATACAACTCAATTCCGTACCTTAAAAACCTAACAATCCATGCCTCATATACAATCATTTTATTGTTTACATTCTTCATAATCTTAAATTTATACAATCTTGGTATAATTGTACACAAGTTACTTATTAAATTAATAATATGTTTTTTAAACTCCTAAGTACCTTAATGATTGTATAATTTATATTTGTTATATGTATCTTTACATGTATTGATGTATTCCACATTTCATGAAGTGAAAGTTTACAGAATGATTCATTACATGTTACCATTGAACATTTTTAGGTTTAGGCACTGTTATGTTTATTTGCACCATTTTATCTTTGCTGATATAAAGTTCATTTTCCATTAACCATCCATTTAATATATCAAAATCATATTGTAAGTTATTTACCATGCCCTCATATTTATAATTTATGGATATCAGTATTGTATCATCTGCAAATAGGTAAATTAATGTTTTAGAAGTGCAATCACTTAAATCATTTGCATATATTAAAAATAATTGTGGTCCCAATACGGAACCTTGGAAACTCCATTTTTTACTTCATTCAGTTCACTATAATCATTCCCAATTTTCACTGTTGCCTGTCTGCTATTTAAATAACTTTTTATTAAATTGTATATTTTACCCCTTATTCCTAAGGATTCACATTTGTCTAATAGAATTCCTAGTCCAACGAGTCAAATTCTTTCTGGAGGTCAATCAATATTGCACCTATTTTCCTTCATTTAGTGCTTTCGTTATTATTTCGTTAAGTTGTACTAATAAATGAGTTGTACCCTTATTCATGTTGTCGACGCGCCATTAAGCCTCAACCCCCCCCCCCTTATGTTTTGTATATCCATACTGTAGTTTTGAAAAACATTAATTTTCTCTAGAAGTTCTGTTATTTTATTAGCAAAAAACTTAATTACTTTATCAACAATTGACAGCATCGATATTGACCTGTAATTAGCTTTATACAATTTATTTCCTTTCTTATAAATAGGTCTTAAGACTTGTGTTTTCAGTAGTTCTGGACAAATCTCACAATCTATCATTTTAGTAATAAGTTTACATACAAGCACTGCGGTGTTTTCTTTAGTTTGTTTAAAATGTTCTGTTGTAAACCCATTTCTTCCGGTAGCAGTTGTTTCTTTTAGTTCAGTGATGATTTCGATAATTTCTTTCTCAGTAGCATAATTCACAAACATTAATTTCACATTGCCTGTTTTGTTATTTTTTGTTTTCCCGTATACATCTTTGTAATGTTTTCCTTGTAAATGGTTGTATAACATTTTTTCCATTTTTTTTCAGGTTGGGTACTTGGTTTGATAAATTATCATCGAATTAATTCCTTACAGTTGCTATGCCTGTTCCATCAAATGTTTTCATTATGGTTTCATCAACATTTTTATTTTTAAAATTTAGTTCCTTTATGACTTCCCATACTGTCTTGTTTCCTTTTTGTGCCTTTTCTAATTCTGCCTGGTAATAGTTTTGTTTACATGTATTAATTTTGTTAGTTATTAAATTTTTCATTTCCTGATATTGTAACATTTGGTCTTGGTTGATATTTGCTGATTTTTTATTTGTTTGCATAATTTATTTTTTCTTATTGATAAGTTCAACTTATTCTTCTGATATCCATTCTTTTCTACCCTTTATTTTAGGGGTTTTGACTATTCTTTCTTTTTTGTTTTTTCATAAAATTTCAGTAATTTGTTAATTTATTGAATCGTACATTTTATTAGGACAGTCTACTCTTTTTAAGACATTCTAGTTTTTTTATTCATTTCTTGTATAATTTTTTATGATAGAAATGTATGTACAGTACCGCTCAAAAATAAATGGACAAACCTTTGTTGCCATGTTCACGCGCTTCCAACAATGGAAAGCAAAACTGGAGCCGAAGTTCAGTAATCAGATGTGCTGGTATGGAGCGCCAATACTTTCTAAGTTTATTGTTGACCGCAAAACGAAGCCTCATCCAAAAATGATCGATTTTGTCATTCCAATACATTATTTTAATGTTTCTGAAGTTATTTACGAAAAATTTAAAGTAACTCCCAAAAGGGCACGTTAGAATAGCAAGTTTTCTAAGGAAGGCACACAACTGGATATTTTTCATAAAAATGAGGCGCAGCATTTAAATTTTTTAAAATATCGAGAGTCTTTTAAGAGCGTGAAAATGTTATAAATAATTAAAAAAAAAAGCGGCTGCAGCGACTACGTGTCGTAACGTCTTCTGTTCACTTCTCCCACTTTCCATAATGTGTATCCACCTGACTCATATTCTTTGCTTTGTCCGTAATATGGGGGGCACCTCATGAGCTTGCGTTGGGCGGGCCCTGTCCCCCTCAACCCCCAGATATAACATTTAATTTTTATCCTGTGAGAAATAGTTGTTTGGTTCCAATGGGGGAAATATACGCATGATCCAGCCAATATGATCGCTGAAAACGGCCTGCTAATTGGATAAACGGGATGCATTTTATTAATTACATCTTCAATGTAGCCCCAACACCCACATGAGGGCTGCCTTGCACGGTGCAAGATGTTGTCCGGTGCACCCATCAAAGGATCTTGGGGGGGGGGGGTCATGCATGGGGTACCCTGCCACCTTTAACCTCCGATAATTACCAAGTTTATTTCTGTTCCATACAATAAACATGACTAACATCCTTGGGTTGAACAGTTGATTCCTGCCATCTCCCATGAATAAAAAACCGCAGGCCCTATCACCTACGCCTGTTCGTCAACAGATGACGATTGATGATGACCAGAGGGGGGGGGGAATAGCTTATTTCTTGAAACGTATTACATGAACGTTCCCAATCAACTGCCGAACTCGGGGATTTTTTTTCCTGTTTAGTTTAAGGAACAAAGAGAAACTTTGTAACTGGGGGTTGAGGGGGGCGTGGCGTCCCAATGCCATCTTAGGGACAACCATTAGGGACAAACGTTGGTCGGTCCTATGCGTCAGGTGTGTAATCTCAGTGATGTAGGACCTATGACGGGTGCACCGGACAATTTCCTGCACCGTTCAGGGAAGCCCTCATTGGACGTGGGGCTACAACAAAGATATAATAAAACGCATCCCGTTTATCAAATTAGCATGTCGTTTTCGGCGATCACCTTGGCTGCGCCATGCGCATAATTCCTCAATTGGAACCAAACGTCTGTTTCACATGAGAACAAAGTTGAATTTCATATCTGGGTTTGAGGGGAGCAGGGAGTCCCAAGGCAAGCTCATGGGGTGGCCCTCATCTTAGGGACAAAACAAAGTCCCACGAGTCAGGTGGGTAATTCCAATGCTGTAGGGCTTGTGGCGTAAGGGACATTTGGCTCACCCTGTATAATCTAAAACACAATTGCTAGTTTAAAATGTGTTAGCTTTTACGCCTAGTTTTAGATTTTACGAGTAATTGTCAGCTTTGAGGACTAATTTTTAGCTGCCGTTTTAATTTCATAAGTAACAGCTAACGGAAAATAGGATACGAGAGTAGGCTTAAGCTCTCTCCAGACAGAAGCAAATTATGTGCGAAGCAATGCGTAACTACGTGCCTACAAGGTCAAAATTGATGCAATCGTTTGGTTGGTGTTGTGTTTAATGACCAATGTTGAAGTCTTTTTGACACCATACTGCGACGCATTGCAGCCGCGAGCAGCCAGTCTGGTTAGGGCTTTATTCACGTATGCAAAACGGTGCGGAAACTTGACGTGATTTAATTTTTAATTTCCAGCTTTTAGGCCTAATTTTTTAACCTGCCGTTTTAATTGCTGCTAATGGAGAATTTGGTTCGAGGGTAGGCCTAGTTATCCATCCACATGGTGTAGAGATTAAATGAAGCTACTGTGTGTCGTTTTTAAATCCTTCTGCTTTTACGGTTGCATGTCTTCAAGTAGTGGGCAAATGCGACGATCAAATGTTATTATTTCATCGAGTTACGTCGATAAAGCCTATTAGCCATAAGGTAGCAACGATGTTT
The DNA here is from genome assembly GCA_023313725.1 of Lithobius niger. Lineage (NCBI taxonomy): Eukaryota > Metazoa > Arthropoda > Chilopoda > Lithobiomorpha > Lithobiidae > Lithobius > Lithobius niger. The sequence continues at coordinate 21,599 of JAHWFP010083759.1, forward strand.
TAATTTGCCGTGTTTTTAGACTAATTTTTGGACGCAAAGACAAATGGTGAAAACAGTGTGTCTCTATCAGGTAGCGTTCCGGAGTGATATCAGGGCCAAAACCAAGTTTGATTTTTCTTAATTAAATAAATTCTTTTTACGTAAAGTTTTGAATTGCAAGTCGTTAAGACAGTGGCACTCTTATTCCAATTAAAATCTCATTAAACAATAACAATATACGCTATCTGTTCAGTTTATTCATTATGCATTAATGTATAATAGTAACGTGGAGTAGATACGAAACACGTTATTAAAAGTATTTTAAAGTGTTTCCGTAAAGCAGGACACATTTTTTACAGTTGGAACGCTTGTATTTAAGTCATTAACAGTAAATAAGGCGGATCCGGTCCTTTCAATACTGTTGAAAGGGCGAAAAGCCCATGTTTGAAAACATAATTTAAGTGAAAATAGTTCAGAATAAAGTTGTATTGATAAATAATCCTAGTTTACTTTTGGCTCTTCGAACAATCGTCGACACAGTGCGAAAATTACAGCTAACTTGTTCAGCAACCTGTCGGCTGAGTTGCTATGTGGGTGGTTGTAGCATTAAATTTCGTTGGGCTCCGTTCTCTGGCACCAGCAGTTCGTGGCATATCAAACTAAGCTTATTTCGAACGTTAATAGACAGAACATTTGCAGTTTACTCCCTTTAAGCATTGTTGGCCTACTGCGAGTTTTGATACAGATTGCTCTCCGTTACCGCTATTTCTTGCAACGATGGAAGTGCTCGTCCTGTTTACAGCGCAGGCCGGAGCAGCACATCTATTGTTGTGTTTGTCCATTTATTTTTGAGCGGTACTGTACATCTTTTGTTATTCTTGTCCTATGACTATGCTCTACTTCTATGCTCTATGCTATGCATCTATGCTTTTCTTTTCCTAGATTCCACAACCAACATTTTGTCAAATAATGATCTTCATTTTTTTAAATAAGTGTAGCACCTTTTTTAAAAATAAAAATATGATCAATGCAAGACTTTTGTATTGTTATATGTTTTTTTTAATAATTTTTTCTGATTGGTGAATCTATTATACTTTCAAAGCCTAAACTAGCCATTGTGTTTTCGTACTTATATTATCATTGTGATCAAGCTTCAAATATATCAATAATGATATCACCAATTAGTATTACATTTTCATTGCTTTGCCCTTTAATATTTAACAGTTTTTTTTTTAATTTCTTGAATAAATTTCTGTTTATCTGTATCTGCTTTCCTATATGTTGCAACTATTTTAATTTTTTTATTACTATCTCAGATTACAATTTTTAATCCATCATTTTGAATATTTTTATTCTTTTTATTTCCCCTCCAGCTTAAGATGTTCGTTGATGTATATCATTATTCCACCTCCTCGTGCTGTTTGTTCCTTTGTTGCTGCAAAATTTATAAAACCTTCCCATTTGTAATTTTCTACTTTCTTTTCTTTTATGTTTATCTCTGTTATGACTATTCTATCCCATTGTATAGGTCTTTAATTTATATGCCATTGTAATTATTCCCAATTTTTCCTCATGCTTCTAATGTTCACATGAATTATTTAAAATTAACACAGTTTTCTGTATCTTGCACCACTGTATTTTGAAGTTCTATATTATCTTCGAAAACTTGGTTTGCATACATGGTGTTGAGTACTTTAATCTTCGCTTAAATCGTCTTCAGAACGCACGATAATCACTTCGTCTTCTGTTTCGTTTCTTCTCATCATTATCTTTCCACGAAGAAACCAGACATACTTGATGTTATTATCTTTTGCGAAGGTCTTTGCTTTCCAAAAGAGGTTCCTATAGAAAGGTGTCACGTTTTCATTTAGGTACACTTTTCTGCGATCACCAGTTCTGCACACATCATTGTTTGTCACAACATTTTTTCGATTTCCAACCAATCATCTCTGTATTGTTTGCTTCTAAATTGCAAAATTATGGCATTCTTTTTATTCTTGTTTTATTTGGAATTCTGTGTGTTGCTTCTACTTGATCTTCTCTATAGCTTTTATGTTGAAATTGTTTGCTACTTTTTGCACTACTTCCTTCAGGTTTTCACGAGGTAGCCAGTCTAACTGGTTGATTTCCAGATTTCTGTTTTGCTCATACTGTTCTTTTTCTCTGGAAGCCATTGTCAGATCTTGTAGTCTTTCCTATATCTATGCTTTTGTCTTCTTCATCTCCAGTATGACTAATCTTTCTTCCATTTCTTTCAGTTTTTGTTTCATTTCTTCATTTTCTTGTTTCAAGTCTTGCTGTTCTTTACTCATGAGGTCTAGTGATTTAATTACTTCTTTCATTTCTTCTATCATTTCCATCTATTTATCGTAAGCTTGCATCATTTTATCCATCTTCTGTCCTATTCTGTTCATTGTTATTTTTAGTTTTGTCAAACCAGTCATGTCTTGTGTTCCATCTTCAGTTTTCTTTCCTTCCTCCTTCTTTCTATCTTCCCCAGTTGCACTGTCTCATTCTTCAGCTTCATCGTTCTCATCACTATCTATTTTTCTGCCATCTTTTTCTTTCTCTGAGAATATACCTTCATAAGTTTATAACGGCCATTAACCAATAGGAAGCCAAAAAAAGGCAGCCACCAGCCAAACATGCCTCCTTAACACTGGTTAAACGACCACACGGTATTTTATCAGATTAAACCATCGGCGTCTTCCCTCCATCTTGAATTAACGTTCGACTCGTCTTGTATTGTAGCTTACGCTGCATGAATTAAGTATGAAAGAACTGCATTTGGTAGGTCTAAACCAATTTCTATATGTATGCAACGTACCTGATAGTCATGTGACACATTATTTCACGTCTCGGCGATGTGTGTTCAATCTATGATTGCCATAGTAACTGAAATCACCTTTCCGCCGATGCGCGTTACGGTATTCTGGTTAGGCCTATTGCCGATGGCCGCTACTACGAGGAGCGTGGCGATCGAGGCAGCCCCAAACCGTACTAATAAACGGTACTTGAATTAACCGAAAATGGTAGAAATAAAATAATATCAAATGTCGTAAAACTTAGTATTGTTACGGATCATAGTCTATTTTAAATCTATGAGCAGCACTTTTATTAAAAATAAAACACGTATTTACTTTTGTTGAAGCAGGGTTTGTGATAGATTGTTGGGGAAACAACACTTCATTATTTATGGAGACGACAGTAGAAAATAGGATTCCTACAGATACTAAACGAACCAGTGAGTGCATTTGGCAACAGGTTGTGCGCTTTCCTCATTTCGTGCAAGCAGCCATTGTGAATTCAAGCGAGAAACCACTGCAGTACAACTAGGCCGTGTTATGCAAGTTGAAGTTTTATTTTAAAGTTGATGGTTAAGAAAGACGGTATATTCTCGTTTCAAATATAACTCGAGCGTAGTTTAAGTATCGATAAATTTTCTCAACCACTCGTTACATTCCCAAGCTGATAAAAACACTTTGCGCGAGTGCTCGGTATTTTTTCAGCTTCATAATGCAACTCGTGATTGAGAAAATTTATCGATAAAGAAATATGCTCTCGTTATACTATTACTGATAATATTCTTGGCGTCCTACACCTTAGACATTTCCAATCTTCTCGCTTTTTTGCCCTTTTGCTTTCCATGTACTTGCAGCTACATTTGCACATTCATAATGATATTTGGCTTTACATTTGCCACACACTACATTGTTATTTTGATTCCCCAATTTATTTTCACATTTTCCACATTTTGACATGATTACTTCTCTTGAGGTTTAGTCTGGGTTAATTAGTTGCAGTCTGGGTTGACACTTTGTACACTAGTTAGTTTTCTGAATGAATTTTCACACACAGGTGATTTTCTTCAATAATCATTTTCTTTGATAATTTGTTTACAGTTTGGCCTCAAAATTGTAATACTTTAGTGTGTCCTTCTGTTATTTTTACTGTGTTTCACTTGGTATGGAGTTCCAGTTTACGACTTGGTTGATATTGGCTTCCCAATATGGCTGTTTACTTCCTGTAATTTTCTGTGAATTTTGCACTCCAGTCAATATAATAATATAATAATAATAATTTTTTTTAAATTTATTATGGTGAAAATAAAGAACCTCCATGAAGTACCTGGGTACTTGTGTATGGTGGTTCAATACATTTATTTCAACAACTACACAGAATTTATTAATATGACAAAAAGAAACTAAGTAAATTCATCTGTCACAATAATAAAACGTCATAAGAGTGTCGTTGAACAAATTTAACAAATTTAACAAATTTATAAAAAAATTAAAACAATTGAACAAAGAAAAACAAAATTATAGGTTACATACATTTTAACAGAAAGATTTCTGGTTTTACAGCAATAATGTCAATGTAATTTCATAGCTAACACTTTTTTAAAACAATTAAAACTTAAATTACTAATTGATACATCTATATTAATATACATATGTAACAAGTATTATAGCTTCAATAGTTATACAAAAATAATATATTTAGAAAAGAAAATCACTTGTAAATAATATTTTAGAAATAATTTGAACCCTCAATCCCTATGGCATCACATATTATAACTCACCAATTACCATTTTTAATTCCTTTTTCAACGCATTATACCCTGTTATGAAAAACAATTTTTTTGGGAGTAGATTAAATAAATGAGATACATAATATGTACTAATTTCCCTGCCATAAATATTTCGAAAAAGGGGTACTCTTAATTGAAGTGTTTTCCTTCGTTCATTTATTGTTGATTTATCAATAGTGTTTAATGCTAGAAAATAATTTTTTTTAATAATAACGTAATTCCTTAAGCCAATAGTTTTTAGGATACCCATTCTTTTATAAATATCTTCGGTAATAATGTCTGTGTTTTGTTTAAATAATATTTTAATTATTTTATTTTGTATCTTTTGTAATCGTTCTATTAGGTATTCAGCAGCAAATCCATAATTTTATATTCCATACATAAGATGAGATTCAACCCAAGTATAATAAATTGCCTGTCTGTTTTTTAGGTTTAAAATATCTTTTAAAAAGTATAATTTAGGCATAATACCTCTAAGTTTTTTTTAATTATTAAGTCGATGTGATCATTATATTTACAATTTGTATCTAATGTAAGTCCCAAATATTTTGCCTGCATAGCTTCTTTTAATTTTAGAGTACCTAGGTTTGAATTTAAGAAAATTTTTTTTTCTGACTTAATTTTTGTATGAGGTGTCTTTATATTCATGAATACTGTTGTATTTTCACTAATAAAAACCTCATTTTCCACACTCCACTCAGTAATAATATTAAACTGTTCTTGCAATGTCTGCATTATTACTTCATAATTAACATGAATTGCCGTAAGAACAACATCATCAGCAAATACCTTTATATTATCTTTCTCAATTTTTTGATCTATGTCATTTATATATAAAAATATTATTATTATAAATAATATTATAATAATAATAATATAATAATAATAATTTTATTTGCATCACAAATGCACGAAGCTTGAATAAGCTTGTTTGACAAGCTAATACAAACCTTACATTTCAATAAATAACATAAAACATAAAAATCTAAATACAATCAAAAACTTTCAAATAACCTACTTTCGTTTCAATTTAGCAAATAATTATTAAATATATATTAAAAGAAATACCATACATACCATAAATTAACTCAGCTGCCTGTTTTATTATTTTGATATTTTCATGGTAAAGTTTTATTTTCTTTTTAATTATTTGCACAAAAAATTTGCTTTAACTGTGGTTTAAGTTTACAAATGCTGTTTTGTTGTAATAATTCTTGTGGAATGTTATTAAAAATCTCTGGTATATAATAGCTTTTGTTTCTTTTTCCGTATTTATTATTCCATTGTGGTAAATATATCTAATTGTATTTTTTCTTAATATTTGTTGTTTTTCAATATTAGGGTTTTAATGTTTATTGCAAAAAAAGTTTTTGTAATTATGATCTGATCTCTTAATTTTATTATCGGTAAAAATTTTTTTGTATAAATACATCTATAGTTTTAAATTTATTTTTTCCATTTTGTTTCCAAAATGAACTTTTATTATTTTATTTTGTATCTTTTGCAATCTATTTATTACATAGTTTAAGGCCAGTCCATATACCTCAATTCCATATCTAAGTTGGCTTTCAATCCATGCAAAATATAGTATTTGTTTATTTTTTTTCAGTAAAACATCTTTCATTAAGTATATATTTGAAAGTAATAAATCTAAGTTTTTGAATAAGTGTTTTTACGTATAATTTGAAATTACAATTTTTATCTAAATATATACCAAAATATTTTGTTTGGTTTTTGCAAGTTAAAATTTTACATGTGTCTGTACAGTCAATATTTTCCTGTCCTCTGTCATTTTTTTGCAATCTTCTCCTTGAATAAAAATTTGTGCATTATCAGTGTTAGTCATTTTGGGAACCGTTATGTCCATGTAAAATGTTTTTTCATCCCTAACATACATTTCATTTTTTTATTAACCAGCAGTTTAATATTTGAAATCATGTTGCAAATTTTTTTAGCATTTCGTTTTTCGTGTTATGAATTGAGAAAAGTGCCATGTCATCGTTAGAAAGGTAAAGATATGTTCTTTCTATTCCAACTTCAATATCATTTGCGAAAATAAGAAAAGGAAGTGGTCCGAGTATCGAACCTTGTGGTACTCCATATTGAATATTAATATTTTTACCAAGCACGTTATCAATTTTAACAGCTGCTTTTCAATTTCTAAGATAACTTTTAAGAATATTATGAATTTTTCCTCCAATTCCAACATTATTACATATGTTCAAGAAGATTTCATTATCGAAGGAGTCGGAAGCCTTTTGGAAATCAATAAAAATTGTCCCAATATATTTACCTTCATTTAATGCTGCAGTTACAAGCTCATTTATTTGTACAAGTAGTTGTGCTGTTCCTTTTTTCTCTGTATATCCAAATTGTATCTTCGTTAAAATTTTATGTTTTGTTATTTGCAAAAAAATTTTCAATAATTTTATTTATTACTGATAAGAAGGATGTTGGTCTGTAATTATTTACATCTGTTTTTGTACCTTTTTTAAAATAAGTATCTTAATATCTGTGTTTTTAAATGTTCAGGCCATTTTTCCTCATCAATTATCTTGATAATAGGCTGGCATATTGCTTTTGATGTTTTTTTTTACTTACTTTGATATGTTTTGTCATGATACCGTCATATCCTGTCGAATTTGTATTTTTAAGTTCTGTAATAACTTTCTTAATTTCAATTTCCGATAGTTTGACAATATACATTGAGTTTCTTATATTGTTTTGTTTTAACTTACAAAACTTCCTTTTAAAAAATTTTCCATGGAGTATGTTTATCGTTTTATTTGTATACCTTTCTTTTAATGCAGGTGCCTCATTTTGAAAATTTATTGTAATTTTTTTACATATTTCTTCTTTCGTAATTTTCTTGAAAGCATTTCGCATTTACAGTTGTTTCATCAGTATTTTCTTTATTTATATATTTTCAAGTTAATTCATTGATAACTTGCCATATTGTTTTATTATCGTTTTTACCTTTGTTAATCTCTTTTTCATAAATTGTTTGCTTATCTTCTATAACTAGATTTTTTGCATATTTTTTAGTGCATTATAATTGTTTAGTTTGTCGATATCTATTGTTTTTTTAAATTTTTATTTCATTCCAAAGTTTATTTTTTCCTTCTTATTAATTCTAATGTTTCCAGACTTATCCATTTTTTCTCCCTTCTACTTTTTTAAACTTTGTTTTATTTTTTCTTTTAAAGTATTTTTGTTATAAATGTATTGTATTGTTTTGGTGGTTTCATTTAATGTTTCGTCTAGATCGAAACTTTTTATTACATTAGGCCAATTGGATATTATTCAATTTTTCTACAATTTTCTTTTCATTATGTTTTTCTTTTTGCTTTTTATTGCTTGTAGAGTAATTGTTTTCTGTTTCATTTTCTTTTTTATCATTTCTTTCCCAAAGCTAGCATGCTGTAAAATAGTGGTCAGACAATTTTTCCTCTATTATTAAACCTTTTGTAGTCCATTTTTTTGTTTTTACAAAAATATGATCTAAGCAAGCCTTTTGTAAACCAAATTCATCTCTTTTTTCTTTTAATAAATTCAATTCTCGTTGGAGAGTTAATTAATTTTTCGAAACCTTTTGTCGCAAGTAAATTTTTGTATTTATCAATTGCATTTTGTTTAAATTTGTCAATGTCTGAATTTTCTTCTTCTAAAATATCAATATTTATGTGTCCAACACATATAATGGTTTTATTTTTTTCATGGTCATTTAGTATGCTTTTTAACTCTTTTTTGTATTTCACTTTATTTCCACTTGGTTTCCTATATACAACTAAAATATAAAATTTATGTTTTACTAATTCAAAATTTATTTTGATTGCATCATTTTCATCAATTTTTTAATTTGTGTGAAATTTTTATCTTTTTCTTTAGCTATTTATGTTGCAAATGAAATTCCCGAGCACTTTTAAAATGATACTTGGCTTTATAAGACAAACAATTTGCACTAATATTACTTTTTCCAATGGAATCCTCACATTCACCACAGCGCTACATATCGTTTAGTTTGCATGTGCTCATAATTTAACGTTTTTGTAGCAGCTTAATAATTGTATTCTACAAAATTGCACTGAGAAATAAAAGTGTCGAGTTCGTTGTTAAACGTATTCACCAAGCACACGTCACTTATTACTACTACTACTACTACTCGAGTAATAATTAATAATAATAATAATCATTAATAATAATAATAATAATAATAATTTATTCAGTCAGTATACAACTATACATAGTATATACAACAAAGGCACGAAGCAACGGGTGCTTGTGTGTGCACTGAAATTCAACAGTTCGACTCCATACTCTATGGTGGGGGGGGGGGGTAAGCCCTTTAACACTATTCCACAGTCTGTATAGATACCATTCATACAATTTAAAATCTATCTTATCGTTACAGTATGGGTGCTATTTCAACAGTCACTGGTTTAATATCCATTTCTTTACAAGTTTTTTTATGTTATGTCTCCGTAAAGTTATTCTTACATGGCGGGGTATTTCATTTAGAACGTTTGGTATGACAAATGAGTTGTGCCTTTTTCCATAAGAGTTTCTCCACGTGGGAGTTTTAAGCCAGGCTGTGGAGTTTCTTACTGGTCGCTCAATTTTAACTTGTAAAGATGAGACAAAAAAAAATGTATTAATAATTGATGCTTTATAAAGGTTGGTAAATGTGAGGAGTTTATGTTCTGAGATGAGCTCTTTAGTGGATTTATAATTATTATTTCCAAAAAGAGTTTTTATTGCCTTGTTAAGGATTTTTTGCAGTCGATCAATGTAAGAGGTAGTAGAAGAACCGAAAATTGTACAAGCGTATCTAACTATAGACAATATCCAAGAATCAAAAAGCATGAATTTAGTTTTTCGATCAAGTACATTTCTCAGGGTATATAAGGGTATATAATAATAATAATAATAATAATAATAATTTATTGCTTTAATGTACAGAATGTTAAGTACAGGCACGAAGCTCTAGTAAGCTTGTATGTGCAAGCAAGGAACATAAAGTATAACACACTTAATTAACTTTAATACAAGATTTTATAGTCTATATTTTACCATTAGAATACATAAAAAAAGAACAACAAAGATTATGTAAGATGTTGTAAGATCCATTTCTTAATCGATTTTTGAACTTTGTGAAATGCGTCTGCCTCTCTTAAGGTCCTCGGAAGTTTATTTAAGTAATGTGGAATTAGAAAGTTTAATCCTCTCTTACCATACGAATTATTCCAAATTGGTTCAATTAATCCTTTGTTATTTCCACAAATTATCCGATTTATTTTAATTTTATACTCTCTATTATTATAATGTCTTTTAAAAAGGCTCCAAGCCAGTGTTTGTGGAACATTTAAAATTTGGTGTTTTTTGTATATTTCTGCACTGTTTTGCGTTGTCTTTCTTAAAAAGTGTTTTCAGGGCTTTGTTAATTACTTTTTGAAGATGATTAAGTAGTCCAGTTGTTGTTGTACCGTATATTGAAATGCCGTAAATAACATTTGACATAATCAGGGCATCAAAAACTGCTTTTTTATTGTTTATATTTAGTGTGTTCTTCAGCTGATAGAAAGTTGGTATTATTTTTCTTATTTTTTTAATAAGACAGTAAATGTGATCATGGAATTTCCAGTTCTTATCAATTTCGATTCCTAAATATTTTGTCTTATGCACTCTTTTAATTGCCACACAAGAACATTTACCTGAGTTGTTGCAGTCAGGATTGCACAAAGTAATATTTCCCTGTTCACTGCTTTTATGTGAAGTGGCAATTGGTAGAAAAACTGTTTTCTCTTCATTTAAAATAAGTTATTTTTTTCTAAGTAAGTCCTTAGTTTTAGGAAATCTGTTTGTAGGTTCTGTACCATTTTTTTGTATTCAAAGTTAATAGACAGCATAAAAATATCATCTGCGTATAAAGTTAAGTTAGTTTTCCAGTTAATGTCAGAAATGTCATTTAAGTATATTATGAACAATAGGGGGCCTAGGACAGAACCTTGTGGGATGCCATAGCTGCAAGATTTCCAAGAACTTAAGTTGCTATCAATTTTGACTGAGAAACGTCTATCTCTAAGGTAGCTATCAATTATATTGTATATTTTCCCTCTAAGGCCATATTTATAAATTTTTTCAGGATAATTTCTTTACTTAACGTGTCAAAAGCTTTTGTTAAATCAATAAGAACTGCACCCGCATGCTTACCTTCTTTCAAAGCTCTACTTATATTATTGTTTATGTTTTCCAGTGCATCCAATGTTCCTTGTCCTTTCCTAAAACCAAACTGAATTTTATTTAGAAGGTTATATTTCATTAAAAAATGTTCAATTTTCTGGTAAAAAAATTTTTCAATGATTTTATTTATTTCTTTATATTAATAAAGAGATTGGCCTATAATTATTTATTTCTAGTGGGTTTCCTTTTTTGTAAATTGGATGAATAATTTGTTTTTTCAGATTGCTTGGCCAACTTTCTTTTTTGATGATGCTATTTATTAAATATACCATGAACTCACAAGTTTTTTCCTTTGTAGCCAAAAAATGCTCGAGAAGGAACTGATCATGCCCAGTAGATTTTTTAGGATTTAATTGATTCATAATTGCTAGAATTTCTAAGTTTTTCGCTTCCATTATTCCATGGTACAAGTTGTTTTTTGATAGCTGGTACTTTTCCCATTTGTGATATCCATAGTCAAGTTCGGACCACATGTTGTCTTTCCTGTAATGTTTTTTCTTTGGGTCAAAATTTGTGGTATAAGATTTTTGTAATGCTCGGCAAAATCATTACAAGTGTTTACAATGTTACTTTGAAAGTGTTTAATAATAATAATAATAATAATAATAATAATAACAATAATAATAGTAATAATTTATTCTTAATATAAGAGAAAGGGAAAACAGTATAGGGCGCCATAAGGTACTACTTACATACCTTCCTGTTAGATATCAATAATTATGGATGAAAACCTATTTTCATTGCCTTTTGGATTTAAATGTCAAGCTGCCTGAGAAGGAATTGAAACCTAAACCTTCAGGAGCAAAGAAAAGCCGTACCACTAAGCGATACTGAGTGGACCTTGGAAAGTGTTTGCTTGTGTGCTTGTTAAATGCTGCCTATAGCAGTTTCCTTCTAAAAAGGCCATATAACTCTGGCTTAGTAGTAGGGCATCGACCTTTGGTGGTCGATGGCTCAATTCCAACTCAGCAATGTGATATTTAAGTACAAAAGGCAACGGAAATAGGTTTGCATCTGTTAATTCATCTGTTTATTGCATCCATTTATTCTTCAAGGATGCTTTATTAAGGTTTCATTGCAAACGTTGTCTGGTTATACCACTACTGCGTAGTTCTAGCATGGATTAAACACCGTTTCTTGTGCCATTTCCTTGTCCAAAACCAACGAATAGGATATCAGGTCAGGTATTTCACTACTGAATCTCAGCACAATAATAAACCATTCGTGCCTACTGTTACGTCATTGACTACAGAAATTCCGGAACGCCGGTGAACAAAGTCGAAGAACGTGGCAAGAACAATATGAGTCAACTATCTTAGAACATCGAAAAAGAGAGGCCATCTATAAAATAATGACTTTACACTAACTTATGCCTCTGCTGCCCCTTGTTACTATGTGAGGAAAGCACCATGACAGCCATAAAATAAAACAAGAATAAGTAAACACACATTTGTGCTTTGTATTTTACAGAACACTTTGATAAATTTAAGTTAATAGTAACCCGCTTGCTACAGTTAACAGCTAAATGTATAAAACAGCAAACTTGCTAATAACTCAATAAAAAATTAGATCAGCCACTTGCTGATACGTCCGTTGGAAAGTAAGCTTGTACCAGGTTACTTGCTAATATTGATCATGCAGCTATTCAAGTTCTTAAACCTAAATATGACGAGGAAATTAGTAAAGTCATTATGAATGCTCACATTTACCGCTTACACACGGTAGTATCTCAAAGCGGTTTGACTTCAATGCGCGTAGAGAGAAATCAACTTGAGTTGAAAGTGGTTTCAAAAATAATCGACCACACGGGGGTAGCAGTTCAGGTACTCTAACAGCTAACACACGGTACTCACTTCGAATCACTTGGAGTCAATGCGATATGAAAGTTACGCACACGCTTCTGTCTTCTCTTACGTCACATCCTGTAGTTTCCATTGCCAAGCAGCAAAAAAGTTTGTTTTTATGCTGTTGTTGCGCTCTACGTGATGGGGACGATTTGCGGTTTACACATTTACTATAAGCTGAAAAAGAAACCTTCCTCCAGAATGGAGGAACACTTCCAAACACTTGGCCGAAACAAACAGTTGATGGACAGGCTAATCCTAACGTGAGAGGTGCTCTGAAATTATACATCGCTGAAAAGTACGATTTGTTGAAAACCTCCCTCGTTTTACTCTGTGTGTATGTGCCTGATGACGGCCCCCAAGAGTGGGCAGAAATATTGCATTTTTTAAAATTTGTGTGCCAAGGATGTATTTTATGGAGTCGACCCATAATCACCACTCATGTTTTTAAACAACAAAGCATCCTACTCCTCACCCTGTCAATACGATTTGCGTATCAGAGGGTTCAACACACGTAGGCCTAATGACAGTTAGCAATTGCTGTGGTTTTTGGAAACACAGAAATCAAAGGTATATTCCCTAGGGTACACGAAAAACGCCTAAAAAAATTGATGAAAAAAAACCGATGAAAAAAATCCAAAAAAAGCCGCGGGAAAAACAGCTGAAGCAAAAAAGCCACGGAAAATAAAGCCATTGGGGGAAAAAAGTCCTAAACAAAGCTGTTGTAAAATCTCAAATTCCGTTATTGGGGAGTGGTGGGGAGGAAAATGGTCATTCTCAATAAGGGAAAATTCGTGAAATCACGAAGTTTCCACCAAAATTGAAAAAGAAGGGGGGGGGGGGGGGGGAGAAGCGTTGAGAGTCATAAATTTTCTACAAATTCCGTAACTGGGGCAGGAGGAGGTGGAGTACTGGATTTGATTGCCTATGGATAATTAAAAGAAAATTCGGGAATTAAAATTCTTTTTTTATTTTTTTGGAGAAACTATTCAATATTTCTCTTCACAAACTTTGGTTTTTTTTCTGGAGTGTGTTGTCCATCCTCTCCCCCCCCCCCCCCTATCTGTCCCTTACCACCCCAAAAATTGATAAGTTGTATAAACAAGGAAATAAATTATACATACTAAGCAGAGCTTGCCGTTACATAATTCCTAGATCTGGCCTGAACAACGGCAGTTAGTTAGTGTTGCTTATCAGCATACCAGACGTGCTGATAGTGTTTCCAGCCAAGACCATTGTCCAGTGTGGTGCACACGCATATTTAAAGGTAGTATTTTTGTAAAATGTCCACCAGATTTTTTCCCCATCGGCTTTTTTCCATCGGCTAATTTTTCCACTACCTTCTTTTCCGAGGCTTTTTTTTCTGATTTTACTTTTTCATCGGCTTTTTTCAACACTTATTTTTCTGGGGCTTTTACTTCCGTTAGCTTTTTTTCAGGCTTTTTTTCTACGGCTTCTTTTCCTAGATTCATGCCTACCCTGTACTGCTTCTGTGATAACAAAAAGTTAAACATCAGGTTTAAGTTTGAACATAATTACGTATAAATAATGGTGCGAAATGCAAATTAGTGCTATTTTAATATAATTTTGAAAAAAGAGTTCTATTTTAATACTACAGATATAAGTTTTATTAAATTAATATACACATTGTAATTCACAATATAGGGGTGGCTGAAATTAATCGAAGACTAACGTAAGTTAAAAAAAATTAGGACTATTTAAACAAAAAGTGGGCTTTGGTGTCAAAAACCAAGACGAAAAATAAAATTCAAAATCAAGATAAAAAATAATAATTGCGCTATTGCTAAAACGTGTAAGTGACGGTACTTAGTTATAACTTGTATTAGGCCTCTAGTATTAACGAATAAACATAAGAGACAGCTGAGGAGCAAATATTATGATCGCTAGCATGGTATCCAACGTGTCATAAAATTGACTAATATTGCGGCCCATACCGCTCCTGCTGTTGTTGTTTTTTTTGCTTGAAGGTATGCTCTCTTTAAAAATTTCCACCGACCGTGCATTTATTCACGTTTTTTATTGCCTTTGTGGTTCAAATCCTCCGCAGCAGATTTAAAAAGGGGATTTTAAATGTTGCTATCCAATGCTACAACAATATTCATTTCAGCAATGCTTTGTAAAAGCATTTCGGTTTCTGCATCTGTCCAAATGATACGAGGTGTTTTTGCCTTCGCTGTCATTTTTAACAGAAGTGGCAGGTTTGGTGCCGTTTATCCATGATATGTGGTCGTTCCAGTCAGCCAATCAGAACGCAGATGAAGTAAACGCGATGTAGAAATGCGACCACACGGTAGTTTTCAACGTGCTTTGAATTCTCAAGCCGGTGTGAGAAGGTGGTTTGAGATAAAACGCTTTGGAAGTGTTTTAGGGTGACCACACGGGACTAGTGAAAGCACTTTAGCTCTATTTTCAACGCGCATTGAAGTCAAAACATTTTAAGATACAATCGTGTGTGTCAGCGGTAATTGTGTAAGAAATAAACAAAGATTATGATGAAGAAATACAAAGCACATGGGAACAACAATACCAAAATACACGAATCAATTAACCTTAGAATGCTTTCAATTAGCTCACGGACAACAATGAGAACCACATGGTAGTAGGATAAACTGGATATGGCATAAAATCTCGTGTGATCACGAGATTTATTGCCAGAACCCATTCGATTTCATGCAATATCCTATCAGAAAACAAAAACGAAGTTGTTTGATGCCTAAGGTAAAGAATAACTGATCAGATGTCAAAACAGCAAAGACACACAAATAAACTTTTCTATAAGATTTCCAATTCTGCAGTGTTGCTGTACCGTTTAGTCCACGTGAATCCTTACTGCTGTTTTCAAATGTTTTTACTATTTTTACTTTTGCACAGACTAGATCAGCTAATGATTGTACTTGACTAAACGACACCGCTGCTGATAAATGTTTAAAAACTACTCTCTTATTGTTAGCACAGCTTTATCTGTAATTCATGGTTCGTGCAAGTCCTTGAAAATCTGGAATTGTTCTGGAAACTAATAATAAAATTCCATGCATGGAAAAATTCTTGAAAAACTTACAAAATTATATATGTATCTTCAGTAGGGTGATAAACGGGAAATAGACTAAGTGACTGAAGAAAACTGAAAAAAATTAACCACGAAAGTAGTCGACTGTGTAGCTTTACAATATTTTTCGTTTGTTGGGGCATGAAACGTTTTGAAATTTGGGCTCTGACTTTAATTGTATTTACGTGTATAATGGTTGGATGCAGAAGCATAGTTTCTCGTGAACTAAACAGTAAAGTAACACTGCAGTATCTTAAACCTTACAGGAAGGTTTATTTGTGTTCCTTTGCTGTTTTGACGTCAGAAGCGTAAAAGAATTCGTTTTTCTTTTCTAATTCAAGTACTTTTGCGTAACATACAGTTTAGATTAGCTTGTTTTAATCTTTTGTGTCTTTATCAATTACGGTTTGCACAAACCAATATGGAAACAAACCCGTTATTATTCAGTCGACGTCTTGTAGCTGGCATTTGCTGATTGGTATTGTTGCATAATAACAATGTTTAAAATGATGTAAAACAATCAATCTGTTCATTTAGAGCTTCCTAACTCCTGAACCACTTGACAATTAGAAAAGGCTATTGGAAAGGGCTCATCTACAGAACAATACCTGTAAAATGAGCTAAGAACCAGCTTATAGGGCAAATAGTTTGATCTGTAGAAAGTGTGGCAGACACGTGTCTTGCCAACAAGAACAATAACATGAAGCCAAAATGAAAATCACGATTCCTGCTTAGGTAAAGGTCGCCGATGTAACAATATGGAAATTAGAAAAGCTGGGAGACGTGTTCACCAAATCCAACAAAACTTATATTTTAAATTCAGCAGAGAAATTAGGCATCGGGTTTAACATGGGGGGGGTTGAAGTTGATACATAACATACAGTATTGGTTCCTAAAGATATTTTAATTTTAGACGATGATATAGCTGCTTAGTGACTAAACCGAATTTTGTTTTTTTTAATTCTGTAGTGATACTTACAACCGTGACAATGAAGTATGCTACAGCAGGAGCATGTTTATTTAAATTCACTGGTTTTTACGATTTTTAAGATGACAGAGAGGAATGCAATTTTACAGATGCTGTAGCAGAATTTCGTTTTAAAAGAAAATTCCGATATTTAGCTACAGATTACTGATGAATTATTTTTGGTGCCAGAAAAGGTTCGCAACGAAGCACCTACCTTCCCATGCTGCTAACATTGTTATGGTTTTGTTAAGCACCCACTAATGAAACTAAATTTAATCTTTCTCTTACTTTTCTTGTGAATACTTCAACTCTAAAACTAGATCCTATATCAGGAGTACATAAGTACTGGGTGTAAAGGAATCTGATTTATTATCCTACAGCTTTCGACCAAAGCATAATAACCTTTCTAGATACTATTAACAAATGGCATACACTGACTGAGATAAGATCCAATGAGACTGAGCATGAATATGGCCCCGCATGCAACGTTACTGACATAATTCCTTATAGGCCTGTAATTCGTTATAGGCCTCATAAATTTAAGGAATAATTATAGTATTTTACCAGTTAATTTGCACTGAATGTGTTAAAGCTGGTCCGGACAATCATTAATTTAACTGACATCAAGCACCAGCAAGGCCAATGTTTTTACCTTCCAATTAATTTGTGTGTGGAGTAATTCTGCAGAAAATAGCTGCCTTCCCTTCCAGAACGTCGCTGAATGACAATGTACGCTTGATCAAGACAGTTTAAAATGGACGCGTCCAATTATTCAGCGGACAAACTAACGAGGCAGTTTTCAAGACACGTCAAAAAAGGTTGCTATCGACTGTTTCTTCCTATTTACAATTTCTGAAAATCGATGAAAACTAACGATTGTTTCCCCAAGCGGGGAGCAAAATAATGATGATGATGATATAAACAGATACTGCATAGCTAAATAAATTACTGGAAGAAGTAACCATTACAGTCAGTTCGGTGAAATAAGTGAATGCTTCGGTAGAGACAGCAACTATATGCATAGGACTTCTAAATATTATATAATCACTCTAAAATATTTATGTGCAACAACGGGCATCTGGTAGATTGCAAAAGACATCGAAAGAGCTTGCAAGTCTCTCGTACCGACACGTTAGTGATAAAACGTGAATCCATTGGGTGCCAGAAAATAATGTTTATTTACTTAGCTGTTAGATCATGTTAAGACATACTGTATTGAAGAAAATATTTACTCATTGTATTACTAAGTTAAGAACGTTTAAATAAAGAGTAGGTTTACAATTTTTAATCAATAATTGAATACTCCAATTGTTCAACTCTTTCATTGTTGGACCATTGTTGCAGCAGTGGATTTATATCATGAAGACACACTGCTGCTACATTGAAACCGTTGTCATACCACTAGTACGAACCACAGCTAGGTGTGGGTTAGTTACTCACGTAAGTAAGAAAACGAAGACGTGGGTTTCTTACTTAAGTAGTAAAAATGCAATAGCTGTCCAATGTTTACGTATCACAAATCGTTTCTAAAGTATTGTTAAACTATTTCACACTTTAATTTAACAACTATTAATTTTTTAAGATATGAAACATTCTAAGCATAGAACACGAAGGCGTGGGGGTTCTTACTTATGTAAATAAATCTTCTAACGCTATGAATGTTTACATATCAATATTTCCAAAATAACACATTTATTGCAGCTGAAGAAAGACCCAAAGGAAAGAGTTAAAACTGATTAAAATAAACAAATTAGGCATTTATTGCGATTATTAAAATATTTTACAATTTAAATTAGCAACTATTAATTATTAAAATAACAAAGAAGAATTCAAGGCGTGGCGTTCTTTCTTAATAAGTAAGGAAACGACAGCATCTGGTTTTTTTGCTTACGTAAGTAAAAAATCCACCTTTATCACCATTTATGGATCCCAAATAGTTTCTAAAAGTATGACTTACAGAGTAATATTAAACTATTTCACCCCTTAAAGTAACAATTTTTCATTTTAAATAATAAACGTTTTTATAAGGAAAACAATTCAATGTCAAATACAAATTATTAAATTTTGTATTGATTTGCACCATGAATTTTAGGAGTTTTCTATTTTCTAAGCCTTAACAGAATAGGTTTGTAGGATTTTTAAAATTACTTCAAAACATATTTCGCCATCTTTTGCATCTAAATCATAGGTGCACTCAGTGGCGAACTGGAATGGGGGAGGGGAGAAGCATTTGGTTGCCAATGTCCCCCATCTTTCAAGATCCGTAGCTAACAGTAAATATGATAGAAATAAACAAATAATACACTTATGGCAGCTGAAGAAGAGAGACACGAAGCTAAGAGTTAAATTTGATTTTATTGATTTAATGTTACAACTATATATTTTTGAAATAAATACAGGTTTTAAACAGGCAATTGAAACCAAAATACACATTTTCATTTTGTACTCATTTGTATAGTGAATTTTATGCCTCTGCCATTTTCTAAGTCCTTAACAGCATAGGTTAATTCATGTTTTGAGAAGACTAATTAACAAATTTGACAATCTTTCACGTTCATATCGTAGTTGCATGGTTCATTCAAATTGATAATCGTTTAATTTTTCTTCTTGCTTTTCAGTTTTGCACTGCCCTATCGTGTGGTTGAAGGCCTTGGGGCACTAATACCCTTCTAGCTTGTTTGTCCATTACCACGATAGAAAACAGTTACAATTGCAAAGCATCTCTGTGTTCTCTAATACTTTTCATGTCCTGAACAGCTTTGCGCATCTCCGTTGCTGTCATCACTCTTAAGGCATGGTTAGTAACAACGAGACTGTCTACATTAAGTCCTGCCTTAAAAATATTTTGCAACATGTTTTTTGAATGATTGATACCAATAGAAGCTTTAGAAAATTTCGAGGGGGCTCTGAAACGTCATGTGATAATGCCGTGTGACGATATCACGCACCTTCTCTTTCTGCTAAGCCCTCGTAATATGTTTCTAATATTTTGACATATGATCTATGATTGTCTACATAATTATAATGTTTAATTGGGTCACGAGGAATTGTCAAATGGTCAAGAGTTACTTGATTTTTTTGTTCGAATAATCGGCCAAAACTCGGAATACTTGTCACCAAGCCTGAACTGTCCATTTTGACACGCATTTGCTCCAACTGCAAAAGAAAATGCTCCTCTTCACCATGCAAACCAAACACTTTCCTATTATATGCAAAAACAGCATTTAAAATGCCTTGTGATGTATTTAGGTTTAAGTTGTATTTATATCACAAAACAATTTAGTCATTAGTAGTGATGAGTTCCGAACTTTTTACTACCAATCACACAAATAAATGGAATCTTTTTCTAACAGAGACTCTCACTCATAATTGCACTCTTCTCTCAAGTACCGATGCAACCCACAAACTCTTTGCGTCAGTATTTCTGTATTACAATTACTACTATCTTTTGTTTTTACCACCACGATAAATTTTGTTAACCAAAACACCACATCACTTGCATCTGCTAATTTCAATTCAGTAGGAACTGTCTTTACTTTTTCAAAAGAAGTCACTTTTAATGTGTTTCGGTGTTTTGCCCATAGCTGCTAAATACATGACGCATAGTTGTCATTGTTTTCACAGTATTTAGAGGGGAGTACCCAGCAATTAGAAAACGTACCACCTCTGACGTTTGTGCATCGCCGAATCGATGTGGTTTCATATCCACTTGCATAAAACTTTGTGAGTGCGTGAATCAAACAGTCCTTCTAGCACGTCAGGTGCTGCTATCTTCAAAGATATGTGTGAATTGACTTGGAAAAAGAACGTTCGGCTAACACGTTTTGCTAACAATGGCTCGTTATGATTCACCTTTGTACAAATATGATATCGTTCGGCAACAATGTTCTAAGACAGTTGCTTTATTGCAATAATGGCTCGATTACTAAGAAATAAGCTCGTTGTTGTACAAATATGTTAGACGGTGTCGTTTGGCAACAATCCGGTAAGACTTTTGCTTTATTGCCCTCATGGCTTCATCACTGGGGTAAAGAGCAATAGTCTTACCACATATTTGCCGAACGCCATTGTCTAAGTGATATGAGAACTTCGGTTGCAAAAGCATTGTATTCTAGACATTACAACGGGATCTTTGAATTATTAGCGGAACTACGCTCTCTGGGTAATGTTGAATTATTCTGCATTATTTCTGTCTAATTTTACACTTCTCGTGCTTTGCTGTAAATAACCTCCGTAAGACTATCTATTTCGCCACCTGTTCCTGTAATTTAGGCCTTGTCATATTGCATCTCCTACACGTAACAAAAAAAATCTTCTTCGTAGGAAATTAAAAAATAAAACAACAAGTTTTCTTTTCCAAAAGTAGTCTCCATGCAACCTGGGATTTACTTATTATTTGCTATTACTATTTGCTATTATTGCTACGGAACAAGGAATTCCAGGTAATGTAACAAGCAATAATTATCAAAATAATTTGTTGAGCGGGAATCATGAACAAAACGTTTTTGCATTTTAATTAGAGGTTTTTTATTAACAAATTCCATACAGGTGGTACGGCGTCAACGAATTCTTGTATTTGAACATCAAAAGAAAACAATAATCAAATAAAAATGGACAAAAATTTAATAAATGAGATAAATCTACCAAAAAAAATTATACCTGTTATTCCAAAAATAATTATACCTGTTATTCCAAAAATAATTAGACACCTGTAGTGATTATTTATCTCAACATAATCTTATCATCTACATAATGCTTTTAATCCAGTAATTCGTTAAAGTCAGTTTTGGATCCTTATTGATTTATTTTTTTGTGAGAATGTGGTAGTTCATTAAAAATTTTATAATGTAGTAACTTGCTGACATTTTACCATATTACTTTCTCCATAATGGTCCGTTCAGATTACTTTGAATCTCTACAGTTTCATTTTAACATTGAAATAGTTTTAAACTTGTAGTTTTTGAGGTTTTAACATTTATAATATTTTGTAAGTTTCGTATTTCTTCTATTTTCTTATTCTTAATACTTTATCGCTTTATTTTTGCTGTTTAATTTGCTGTTTAATTTTTTTTGATGCACCTTAATTTCCATGTATTTCTAATCCGTAACTTATTATTGATTCAATTCAAGCATGATAAATCAATTTCTTATAATAATTATTTAATATTTTGCTGTTGACAGATAGTTTTCGATCAAATTTATTTGATTCAATTTATAACCGAGTTTATTTGTAACTCAAATTTTCAATTATAACCAATAATCAACCTGACATATTTCGTGGATTTTTTCTTTTTTAAATAGGATTGCTTATTCTTCTTTATTTTGATGTGACTTAATGAAGCATTCCGATTAATTTTTACCTCTTCATAATGATGCTGAAGAGAAAAGTTTTGCCTTGAGTTATGTAAACCTGATTATGTCTGCATAACTCCTAATCAAGAATAAAATCATTTTGTAATGTATTTATAGTTCTTTCATAAATGTAACCAACATTTAATAAACAAATATCACCTGCAAATAATATTAAAGTTTGTATGTCACAATCAAGTCATTAAAGGCACTGTCGAGGAGTGGCACTCGGCGTGTCGCCGCAGTTGCCGTGAGGAGGTTGTGTTGGCCCGTTTGTGAATTGGACACACCCGACTTACTCACTGTTTCCTTTTGCGGGGGGTTGACCTTCCTGAATGTTCTTGGTGTCGACGGCCACTTACGGTTCGGCACTTACTTGTTGATTGTCGCCATCTTGATGGTGTTCGTCGTCGGTTCCATCTTCCGCATGACATTGCGCGTCAGTTGGGCGATAAGTCTGTCCTCCTGTCCGGTGTTTTTCAATTTTTGCAGGAGGTACAGATGTATGACAAGATTTAGATTAGGGGTTTGAATAACATCTCTGTAATGTGTGGTGCAGTGGCAACCCGGACCACTGCACTGTGACTGAGGTTGGCGCTAATGACCAAGTTGTTGACGTGCCATTAAGCCTCAATCCCCCCCTCAAGTCATTAGTATATCGCAAACAAAGTTAAGGTCTTATACTGAAACTTAGGGCTGATACTTAAGAAACTACATATTTTAATTCAGTTTGTTTACGTATGGATTTATCAAAATTTGGAACATATTTTTTTCCATTTAAGGTGGCCTAATTGTTGATCAGGTTATTAGACTTTCGTCTAAGCCATACATTTTCAATTTTGTCTGATATTTCTCTGGCCACTGAATTAAAGGCTTTCAGCAGTTCAATCTTGTATCTCTAATTTTCAGATTGTACATGTTTCCTTAAGTTTACTTCTGCATTTTTATCATTTATCACATTTCCCAGCAAGCTTTTTTTTTGTGACAACAAGTAATAATAAAAGTATCAAGCATGGAGATAACACTGTTTAAATACAGCTTCAAGCCAATTTTTACCTGTGAAATTGAAGCATAAAAAGATGTTGTTATTCTTGTTGGGAACTTATTCTTTCAAGCCATGCATCCGTTCTAGAAAATGCATCGTCTGCATTCTTGTTAAGGATGGTAGGGACTATTCGGTTCAACAAACCTTAAGTAGTACCTAAGCAGGTTTTTGGGAAAAAAGAAACTGCAGTATAAAAGTTGTATTCAATAACAACAGGCACATTGCTTGCCTGTATTAGCATGTCAGACGACATGGAAAGGTTTTTTACATTAAGCTCCTGGTCCACAATGGATTCGACTAGGTCAGTTGAACAAAATTTCGATTTAGTGGCAATCATTTAATATCATTATTACTCAACTGTAAAGTACAAGTTTCAACATAAAATCTGAAATTCACAGTTTTTCGTCAATAATACGGAGTAATGTTAATAAAAAAAATGCTGTAACGTAGGCGTCAGGATATAAGGCTGTATTAAAATATATTACACCAATTAAATTCAGCGAAACAAAAAATACATAAAAAAAAACATTAGGGATTCTGGACCCTAACATCAAGAACCATAAATTCTAATGTGTTAGGAATTTTTTGTTTGGTGAATTTAAGGCTTTGGTTTTGTAGTAATGCAGTCTACCATCCTTCTGTCAATGTTTTCGAATTTTAACTTTGCAACATGGCTGGAGGATTCACAGGTGCTGTAGGGATACGCTAGCAAATCTTTAAGTATTTCCAACTGTAGTTTTTTGACTGAAAAAATGTATACTTTTATTCTATAGAACACGACCTCTGCAACGAAAACAGGCAATCCTTCTAATAAAATGGCACTAGCAACAATGGTACACGACATCGAATTGCGTCAACATTAAAAAAAAAGCTGTGATCGTAATGATATAAAAGGTTTGAACGGATCCTTTTTTTTTGCATGATATAGTTTAACGTTTTTGCTATAAGAGTTAGAAAAGAGAAATGATAAAAGGGAATACAGTTGAGCTAACGGCACAACAAGTAAAACACATCCTTGCTAACATGTTTCATTGTACATATGTTCTTTACTAACAACTCTCCTCTCCATTGGAAATAAAACATTAGCAATCATTAACATCATTAGGAAACAACATAATGTGCGTGCCTCAGTAGATACTGCAAAAAGTTTATGACGACATCCAGTTTTTTCCATATAAATGGAAAATCGATGTAAGATGCCTAGAGAGCGAGTTTTCTAACTACGGAAGTTAACACATTTCTGAAAATTAACGGAAGGCGAAGAACACGGCATGCGAACGTATCTTGTAAAAACAAAAAACAAACCGAATTTATCCGATGTGTAACCATCAGTGTGTTTTAGCAATTGAATGTCAAACGATGTGTGGAATTATTTTAATGGAAAACCGTGATTTCACAGTTGTACGAATTTTACCGTTTGAGTGAACTCATATTCAAAATTGGCAAGGTTGCTTCTGATGCTGTACCAGTCGATGCACTTCTACTTCTAATTTCTATGCATTTAGAAATATAAGTGTTTTGCTACATTGTCCAACCGAACAACCATAAAATTTTATCAATCCTCCACATAAAGAACGAAGTCTTTAGTTCCATATTGCTTGCAAATCCTTTGTTTTAAATAGGTGGTAATGAGAATTTTTCAGTAGTGGTGTTTCGAATACATTTGATGTATCCAGCATGAATTAATATTTTGATCTCAGATGGTAGAATTACATTCGTGTAAGACCAGTGCGGTATCATATTCCTGTTTTGGTGGCAACATTGAAACCCTCGAAACTTCTACTAGATCAATTTCGTCCATTGCCTTCCATGGTCTCGTGAGTGCAGAAGCGGATTTTGGTTGAGTAAGGATCTGCAAATGCTTACCCAAATGCACTAAGCACTTACTGCATCAGATATGCTGCAAGGCAAAAGTCACTTTAAAGCAAATGTCATGAATTCTGTAGGAATTGCGGGAAAAGACACTATGCACCCATCAGGTATCAGTTTTCAAGACTTTTTGAGTTATTTTACTTATCATTATTGTCGGCCTTATTGTCGACATTATTATCATTATCACTTTAGGAAAGTTATTAGGCCTTCTTCAATGGCATTCCCTAACAGATATTATTGTACTAATGGATGCCCTAATCTGAAGTGTATTCTTTCATTGTTCTACAAGATGGCTGTGTTGACAATTTGTGTATTTCTTCCTACTGTTTATTACATCGTCAAGAATCCTGAATCAACCAGTGAAGAAATGTTCCTAATCGAAAAGGTTAATCTCCACTTGAACATTGATAATATAAATAATAAATAATAAAATAGTTTACCACATGTCTGGTGGGTGGTAGACGGAAGGGTGTGAGCCACTAATACCGCACCGAATTTCACAAAAAAGGGAGGAAATGCACAATGAATTAATGAATTACACCAAACTCAAAGGTCCTCTTTTAAGGAAACGGGTTAGCAGCTCTTTTAAGAGCATGTGTCTAATGCCCGACTTCGTCTCCATGCAGACAGTTGAAGAACTCAAGGCATTCCATATCGGGATTACCCGGACTGAGAAAAAAGAATTTCTACAATTAAGGTTGGCACCTTGTATAGCCAACTGCCAAGAATGTCCACGTGTACCATGGAGATTTGATGCCCTGTTAAAAAAAGGGAGAAAGGGAGGTCAACTCGAATAAGACCACCCAGATTTTTATAGGTTAAAGTTAAATCTAACCTTTATCTTCAAAGTTCGAGTAGTTCAAGCCCAGTTCTCTGAAGATGTAAAGTGCAACTTAAAGTGCAAAAATCAGGCAGTCGCTTGGTAAAACAGCGCTAGACCTGTTCAGTGCAATCAATGTCGCTCAAAAGAAAAGTCGACCAAACAGGAGTAGCATGTTGTAGTAGGGGGCGAACGAAAACTTTGAAAGACCATACTTTTGTAGCAATATCCCCAGATGTAAAACATCTATTTACAACAGCAAATGGTGAAGGCAAGTGCACTCGTTTTTCTACAGTGAAGTGATGGCTTTAGATCTTGAGTAAACCAGATGGCAAGGTCCTTAACCACGTCAATAAAAGGCAAAGTAACATTATCTAGTATGTAATGAAGATTTGGTTTGCCCTTTACAACAAAAAACAATGGCATTTTTGAATGAAGAGAGTTAGCTGCCAGAGAACTGATCACGACATTACTTCCTTAACCTCCTTTTCGAGTTCAGGTGAGGCAAACTCGTTTGTGTTTGTGCCCCCGATTTTAATGTCATTCGCAACTTTGTAACCAAAAGTGGTTAAATATTCAAAATGATGATCGTGTAAGTAAATGACAAACAAGAGTGGACCTAGTACCAACCCCTGTGGAAACCCACATGGAATCAAAATGCTCTTAGAACGTGTGTCCTCCTTAATAACTTGCTGAGACCGATCACTTAAAAAACCGACAGCCATACCGCAAGCTTACCGTCGATTCCTCATCCCCAAATCCTTTGAAGAAGTTTACGGTGAATTACAGACTCAAAGGCTTTTTTTAAAGTCGAAATAGATGGTCTCACAACAACCGCCCACATCGCGTGTTTCCGTTCAGAAATCAAGGACAGAAAGTAACTGGTGAGTAGATGACCTACTTGGAAGAAAACCAAAATGGTCTAACTTAATTACTGAATAAGTTTCAAGGAAGCAAAGAATGGAGTCGTGTATAATTGATTCCATTAATCTGCATGCTACACATGTGAGAGATATTGGGCGATAGTTTAATGGATCAGAAGGAGAGTCCTTTTTGAAGACAGGTACAACGTTTCAATTGTGCCAGATTTCTGGGAGCTTACCCTGATCGAAGGATAAAGCAAAAAGTTTTGTGAGCGGATAACAAACTTCATTGGCGACCTGTTTAAGCTGTTGGGCTGAAAACCCATCTGGTTCGATAGAAAAACTATTTTTCAGCTTCGTAATTGCTGTCTGGCATTTGTTAAGAAGACCGTGGTACAACGGTCAGTGCAATGTGCTTTCTGAGCAGATGGCAGAGCGGTACCTCCATCATCGGTTAGAGAATTTAAAGCAAAACAGAGCACTAGACTTCAGCCTCCGCAGCGTTATCAGTAATGAATCTATCCTTAACCTTAAATGATGGAAGAAATTACGTGGTCTTTATTTTCTGACGGTAAAGTTTGAATAATGCAGAATAACTGCCAACACGAATCGCCTTTAATTCTTGATCCTTCTGCCACTTTTCAACTATTTCTAGAGTAAAGTTTACGGACATTATTATAGACTTCTCTAGTTTCAGTACTAGGAAAGAGTTTAAACTTCTTCCAAAGTTTCAATTTTCGGTTGTTTAATTTTACAATATTACGAGGTGTGATTTTAGTTCTGCGGCAATTCATCCTTGGAACATCCCAGCACGCATTAATATGAGATGATAAAATTTCTTAGAAACAGGACCAAGCCTCCTCAATGTTAGAGTGGACCCGGAATATCAGATGATCCAGCTAATATTTCTCAAAGAGGATTTAAGCTTGGTAAAATCGAGTCTGCCCCTCATTACCGATTCAGCTCCCAGCAATGTCATCAGATTTCCCAGAAGATAAGTATTTAAGTGAAAAGATACTATAGAATGGTCACTGGTTCCAAGATGTGCACTCACATTTACATCAAAAACCAGGTTATCATCGTGTGTAAAAATAAGATCAAGAATGTTCTCACCACGCATTGGCTCATTTACTAACTGGATGAAGCCCAAAGCCTCGATAAAATCAAGGAAAAGGTGGTGGTG
Organism: Lithobius niger; assembly: GCA_023313725.1. Lineage (NCBI taxonomy): Eukaryota > Metazoa > Arthropoda > Chilopoda > Lithobiomorpha > Lithobiidae > Lithobius > Lithobius niger. Next base: position 49,419 of record JAHWFP010083759.1, read on the forward strand.
TGGATCCCCGCATGTGATCTGTCCCAATGAACAGTAGACAGATTAAAATAGCCTAAAATAACTGTTGAATGCTCCCAGTTTATGGAATCATTCATGAAATTGCAAAGATTTATAATGTCCTATCTATTCTACTATCTGGTAGATAGCTGGGGACGACAGAATTTCGTGATTCGGAAGAGTGATGGCAACGGTAGATAGCAGAGGATGACAGAAATTTCGTGATTCGGAATAGTGATGGCAACACCCTCACAATCCTTTGAGTTCGTAACAACAAGAGGAAACGAAACACGGTGCAGTATCAGTAGGGCCCCCCCCCCCCCCGCAACCTAACTTCCCTGATTCCTACAAACCACACCATACTGGTTTACATCAGCAATCATCGAGTATGTAATTGATTCATGGAGCCAAAACTCAACATCTATAATCAAGTCAAAGTCTCCTCGTGGATCCAAATCTAAAAAAGATCCTAAGTTTGCTACAACACTGCACGCGTTCAACATGATACACATGATAAACTACATAATGTACACAATGGTATGGAAGGACACTCGGAACTAGTGGGATTTCCCCAGTTATCACTAATGATTTTCCTGACGTGTCTGCAGAGTTTTCCCCACTGGGTGAGGTAAATTTGGTCACGTGCTAGAAGGGTGTAGTCCTTAAGAATATGTTCGTCTATTGTTACAAAAGAGAGATATTTTAATACTGTTTACATGGGTTGTCATTGTTTATTATAACATGAATGAGAAAACGTTTTGGGATCATTGTGTCTTACTTATCAAGCAGGAGGGTTTATACCATCTCAGAATACACAAAAGAAATTTCGTACTAAAAATACTTGGCCAGACTTTGTTCAACTTTGTGGTAATTACATTGTTTGTCGCAGTCGTAGTACACGATACAAAGCCTACATACTTTGAAAAATGTATTTTCTGTATGCAGTTTGTTATGACTTACGTTGTGGAAAATTTTCTGCAGTCCAATTTACTGTTGTTGCTACTTTAAATGATGAATGCTTCTCATCAATGTCTGACGAACTCAAAGTAATGAAGTCCTCATCAATTTCTTCAATAGGTGAACGACTTACTACCATTCAAAAACGCTATAAAGAATGCTACGACATCTCAGCGGCCATTCAGGACGTTTTCGTCTTTCTTATCACTGCATGTTTAACGCTTCACTAACTAACTTTGTACCAATTTATATTTCTTGATAGTAGAAGTAGACGACAGTTTTGAAGGACTCTTTTATCTAGTCTTTATAGGGGAAATTTTCCTTTCAATTTACGAATTTACAATAGTGGCTCGGCAGCTGATAACATGACCGTGCGTTTTTTTTTTTTGCAGTCACCAGTTTGCTAAATAACTACGTCATGCATGTGTCACTAGCATTATACGATAAAAAGAAATAGAACCATGTCATATAAATTCACCGACAGTTGGCAATAATTCTGGAAAAAATAGCCATAGACATCTTTAAGCGACTTCTGTGATCATTGAAATGACTGAAAAAAAAACATAACCACCAAGCCTCGAAGGGCAGTCGAAACGAAAGGCTAAATGGAGTTTTATGCTTTCTTTTAATGGCTGTGCAGCTTTGGGGTTTTACTGGAATCCATAATAATTATTAAAATACGGAAGCCTTTGTAGATGATAAAATTTTGCATCTGTGGGAAGTGGCGATTTAGTTTCTGTAGCCAACTTATCACGTATATTCTTTCTGCTTGGCTTCATCTAGCACTGCATGAAACGCAAAATAAACGATTTAATGCAAAGGAACAACCATTTAGCACACTGCTTTAGCACTACAAGAAAAAGAAACGCTCATTTGCACATGTTAATATTAATTTACATGTTATGTGGGCAACAGCACTGTAAGTGTAGGACATCACATGTTGTGAGAGGGAATAGATGTGGCTATGCTAAGATGTGATGGGTCGAAACCATTATTTCTTATTCTCACGAGAGGGCAGATAGAAGATCAATTTTTTCAACTTTGCTGCACTCGTCCCTCATCATTGCCGAACATGAAATCCTTGTTCAGAGAAGAAATGAAATACGTATTGGTCCCATTACACAACATCAAAGAAATCCAACAATTTTTGTTACGTATAGCACTTGAGGATGCTCCTCTACCAAAAGTGCACAATAAATCGCTTACACCATCCTTTTGTTGTGAAATCCAGCCTAACCACTCTTCTATTACCCTACTTTCGTTTCGTTGCTAAAAGTAATATCTTTGTCAGATGAAGTGAGAAATTTTCATTCCGTTATTGTCTGAGGAGGCGTGGAATCGTTGGAGGGGGCGAAACCCTAAAGGCTGTTCTACACCTTCGAGGACCGCTCTATAAAAAGTGAGCATTCATAAAGAGCTTATACTGGCCCATTTTTGCAAAATCCATTCTATAACTGTCTTATTACCCAACTTTCGTACCGTGTAGCAGTGACGAAAGAAGTACATTTGCCAGATGAAGGGGAAACTTCTCATTCCCTTTTGTGATCTTTTAAGGGCGAGAATTTCCATTTTAGCAAAATCCACTGTACAGTACAACTCTTTTATTATCCTAATTTCATGAGGAAGCAGCAACTCACAATACCTTTGTCGAATGAATAGAGAAGTCCTTATTTCCTTGTTTCCCAATGCTGAACAGCAAGCAAGCAACAATGCTTTAGACTTATGCTTTGATACGACGTTCCAAAAATTATTGCGCATTGTTATAAAAAATGATCTGTAGTCTAACGGGATAATTTCCCATTCCCCTTCGAAAATGCTCAGTCAAACACCATCGAGCAAGGATGCTTTATCTATGCACTTTGAAAGAACGTTACACGTTGGAAATAGTTACTAATGATTGTTGATATCTAATTGGGACAATGTCTAGGTGAATAACTTAGAGTTCTCCAGCTAAATAGCTCCTATCATCGCCGTTAAGGCAGATATCCCAATTTGGTTTCATGCATAAGGTAAAAAAACATCTTATTTCCAGTGTTTGCTAAAGAGACATTTCGTTATTGAGCAACAATGCTGACGATAGTGCTGTTGCAGTTGTTAAAGAGGGCAATGTTGGACGTTTAGAATGCAATACTGCTGGAAAGTAAAAAGTAGATATCCAAAACAGTATGTTGCTAGGTTAGGGCTGTTGCTGCTAGTTATTTCTAGCTATAACACATAATAAACCATAATCATGATCAAAACGAGCAAACTTGAAGTTCTACAGATATATTGCAGCAACTTGCACATTAATCAGAAGTTACTTTATACATGGAGTGCAGAATGCTAATTATTACAACGATAAATTTCCAAACGTGAAAGCTTAAAAACAACAAAAATTTCTCAGAATTTGATGTAGTATTATATCCTAGTACCACTGCTAATATTTAAAAACTAATTTAGGTATTCCAATGTATGTTAATCAGCCTTAGAACACTAAGAATTATGATGGTTAAAAAAATTATGCATGACATTAATGTAGACAATGGTACTTTGTCTGAATTTTTCGTCAAATGGTGTCAGGATTGTTTTAAAGGCACAACAGGGTTCAGAGACGTGAAAAACATACTATTACGACATTTTATTTTGTTTCCTATAAAAACCTTTGTTAACAACTCACTGCAACTGAAAACAATTGTTTCGGCGTGATGATGAGTTCAAATCTCCATCATTCATCAATCGAAAACGTTAGACCACCTGGGTTTATGTTACACTACTGAAGTAAAGAGTGTTAACAAAATGCTGACCACCCCGCAATTGTCAAAATATAAAGGAAGATATTTTTAACTACATGCTACATTGTACATCGTGCTCAAACAAATGGGAGAGAGAGGTCTTTATTTGTTTAATTTCGTTTATTGCATTCATTTGTATTTGCTTCAGCAGTTACTGGAAAATACAGTTTTTTAATAATATACTAGAAGTGCCAGCCCAGCTACGGTAAGCTGTTTCAAGTACGAAGACTGTTTTATAAAAAGCAATACAATCTTAAGTGCTTCTTAAACCTAACATATATTACTTGTCTCCATTACAAAATCAAAATCTTAATATACCTTTACGCATTCACTGCTTGGATTTATGTAGGGTAAAAGTGTAACACAGCAACCTTATTTTAAACAAATTTAATGAGGTAGTAAGCCCATTGGTGTTAATATCCCCTGCTGTATGATAAAACAGCAGCAAAATGATTTTCTGCACGTTGGTAAAGTAGCATATTAAAATAACGAATTTCAAATAATGGTCGTTGTGAGGTATTTTTCAGTGGTGGTGGCATTCTAAGACACTTGAGCAGAAAGTCGGTAAACTTTTCACATCAGCAAAAGGAGTCTGAAAAATACCTAATTTTGTAGCTTCACCTGGTTTATGACTCATTTTGCCAACTATACTGTAACCTTCTTTGAATCCCTAATGAACCAAGAATCTTTTTGATTACGTGTCCTTCATGATGAAGATCCTCAGCTCACAAAATTAGCTTTATTTCGTGAGCTCTCTTGATTGCTTCTTTGCCAGCATTAACTGTTTAGTTTGCCTGCTACTACCTCTTTCACCTATTACTAACTCTTTCGCCAGCCACTACTACTTTCGTAGCTTCTAAATATTTCGCCTGCTACGAACTGTTGCTTATTACTAACTTTTTCTCAGCAAACGTTTGCACAGATAAACCAGTGAGCGGAAAGTTCCTGAAAGCCGAGACTGGTAATACCTGGACTAGTTGTGATGCAGGCAATTTCATTAGTTTCAATTTGTAATGTTCGTTTGACTTTCTTCAACTATTACATGTTTTTATTTTCAAGAACTCATGGTCTTTGTTAATTGCTTTGATTCAAAGTATTGTTTTAATTCCTAATTTTTTTCGTTAGATAATTTAAACTGTTGTTTTTTTCTGTCTTCTTAGGGGATGGGTGAGTTATATTGTATAAGCATTTCTATTTATTACGCCAGTAATTGGAGGGCACTCCCATCAGCCCCACCCATTCATGGTTGTACAGTACCGCTCAAAAATAAATGGACAAACCTTTGTTGCCATGTTCACGCGCTTCCAACAATGGAAAGCAAAACTGGAGCCGAAGTTCAGTAATCAGATGTGCTGGTATGGAGCGCCAATACTTTCTAAGTTTATTGTTGACCGCAAAACGAAGCCTCATCCAAAAATGATCGATTTTGTCATTCCAATACATTATTTTAATGTTTCTGAAGTTATTTACGAAAAATTTAAAGTAACTCCCAAAAGGGCACGTTAGAATAGCAAGTTTTCTAAGGAAGGCACACAACTGGATATTTTTCATAAAAATGAGGCGCAGCATTTAAATTTTTTAAAATATCGAGAGTCTTTTAAGAGCGTGAAAATGTTATAAATAATTAAAAAAAAAAGCGGCTGCAGCGACTACGTGTCGTAACGTCTTCTGTTCACTTCTCCCACTTTCCATAATGTGTATCCACCTGACTCATATTCTTTGCTTTGTCCGTAATATGGGGGGCACCTCATGAGCTTGCGTTGGGCGGGCCCTGTCCCCCTCAACCCCCAGATATAACATTTAATTTTTATCCTGTGAGAAATAGTTGTTTGGTTCCAATGGGGGAAATATACGCATGATCCAGCCAATATGATCGCTGAAAACGGCCTGCTAATTGGATAAACGGGATGCATTTTATTAATTACATCTTCAATGTAGCCCCAACACCCACATGAGGGCTGCCTTGCACGGTGCAAGATGTTGTCCGGTGCACCCATCAAAGGATCTTGGGGGGGGGGGGTCATGCATGGGGTACCCTGCCACCTTTAACCTCCGATAATTACCAAGTTTATTTCTGTTCCATACAATAAACATGACTAACATCCTTGGGTTGAACAGTTGATTCCTGCCATCTCCCATGAATAAAAAACCGCAGGCCCTATCACCTACGCCTGTTCGTCAACAGATGACGATTGATGATGACCAGAGGGGGGGGGGGAATAGCTTATTTCTTGAAACGTATTACATGAACGTTCCCAATCAACTGCCGAACTCGGGGATTTTTTTTCCTGTTTAGTTTAAGGAACAAAGAGAAACTTTGTAACTGGGGGTTGAGGGGGGCGTGGCGTCCCAATGCCATCTTAGGGACAACCATTAGGGACAAACGTTGGTCGGTCCTATGCGTCAGGTGTGTAATCTCAGTGATGTAGGACCTATGACGGGTGCACCGGACAATTTCCTGCACCGTTCAGGGAAGCCCTCATTGGACGTGGGGCTACAACAAAGATATAATAAAACGCATCCCGTTTATCAAATTAGCATGTCGTTTTCGGCGATCACCTTGGCTGCGCCATGCGCATAATTCCTCAATTGGAACCAAACGTCTGTTTCACATGAGAACAAAGTTGAATTTCATATCTGGGTTTGAGGGGAGCAGGGAGTCCCAAGGCAAGCTCATGGGGTGGCCCTCATCTTAGGGACAAAACAAAGTCCCACGAGTCAGGTGGGTAATTCCAATGCTGTAGGGCTTGTGGCGTAAGGGACATTTGGCTCACCCTGTATAATCTAAAACACAATTGCTAGTTTAAAATGTGTTAGCTTTTACGCCTAGTTTTAGATTTTACGAGTAATTGTCAGCTTTGAGGACTAATTTTTAGCTGCCGTTTTAATTTCATAAGTAACAGCTAACGGAAAATAGGATACGAGAGTAGGCTTAAGCTCTCTCCAGACAGAAGCAAATTATGTGCGAAGCAATGCGTAACTACGTGCCTACAAGGTCAAAATTGATGCAATCGTTTGGTTGGTGTTGTGTTTAATGACCAATGTTGAAGTCTTTTTGACACCATACTGCGACGCATTGCAGCCGCGAGCAGCCAGTCTGGTTAGGGCTTTATTCACGTATGCAAAACGGTGCGGAAACTTGACGTGATTTAATTTTTAATTTCCAGCTTTTAGGCCTAATTTTTTAACCTGCCGTTTTAATTGCTGCTAATGGAGAATTTGGTTCGAGGGTAGGCCTAGTTATCCATCCACATGGTGTAGAGATCAAATGAAGTAACTGTGTGTCGTTTTTAAATCCTTCTGCTTTTACGGTTGCATGTCTTCAAGTAGTGGGCAAATGCGACGATCAAATGTTATTATTTCATCGAGTTACGTCGATAAAGCCTATTAGCCATAAGGTAGCAACGATGTTTTAATTTGCCGTGTTTTTAGACTAATTTTTGGACGCAAAGACAAATGGTGAAAACAGTGTGTCTCTATCAGGTAGCGTTCCGGAGTGATATCAGGGCCAAAACCAAGTTTGATTTTTCTTAATTAAATAAATTCTTTTTACGTAAAGTTTTGAATTGCAAGTCGTTAAGACAGTGGCACTCTTATTCCAATTAAAATCTCATTAAACAATAACAATATACGCTATCTGTTCAGTTTATTCATTATGCATTAATGTATAATAGTAACGTGGAGTAGATACGAAACACGTTATTAAAAGTATTTTAAAGTGTTTCCGTAAAGCAGGACACATTTTTTACAGTTGGAACGCTTGTATTTAAGTCATTAACAGTAAATAAGGCGGATCCGGTCCTTTCAATACTGTTGAAAGGGCGAAAAGCCCATGTTTGAAAACATAATTTAAGTGAAAATAGTTCAGAATAAAGTTGTATTGATAAATAATCCTAGTTTACTTTTGGCTCTTCGAACAATCGTCGACACAGTGCGAAAATTACAGCTAACTTGTTCAGCAACCTGTCGGCTGAGTTGCTATGTGGGTGGTTGTAGCATTAAATTTCGTTGGGCTCCGTTCTCTGGCACCAGCAGTTCGTGGCATATCAAACTAAGCTTATTTCGAACGTTAATAGACAGAACATTTGCAGTTTACTCCCTTTAAGCATTGTTGGCCTACTGCGAGTTTTGATACAGATTGCTCTCCGTTACCGCTATTTCTTGCAACGATGGAAGTGCTCGTCCTGTTTACAGCGCAGGCCGGAGCAGCACATCTATTGTTGTGTTTGTCCATTTATTTTTGAGCGGTACTGTACATTGTTTTTGCGTATGACGTCATATTCCGTCGTTTCACACTCAACAGTTATTAACAGAACTTGCTCCCATTTTGAGCCTTCTGCAATTCCCCAGTTTCTAGGTTGATTAGTTCTGTCCTTTTTGCCGGAAGGCAATGCAAACTTAGTATATTTTCACGCATACTACAAGTGTTTAAAACTCGATTTTAAAACTTTCCCAAGTACTGCCTTTTTATAGCATACTTTGAAATAAATTCCACAAAATTCATGCACCTACTGTATTACTGTGTAACGCATATCATAGGCCGATAAGTCTAAATATTGATCCCCTCTTTTGAACATTCTTTATGCGTGGTCATCTTTGTTTGAATTTATAGCTAGTCAATATTAGACGGGAAATTAACAATATGCATTAAGATGTGTCGGAAGTGATGTAAATATCAAAGGCCAATCCGTGTGTTAACGCTTTAAGTTGTTTAGTCACCACCATCTTGCTTTAGTTTAGCTTAATACTGGGGAAACAGCAAAACCAGAGACTTGGAAAAGTGGACTTTATTTAAACTACATACTCCATCGAAAATATGAGTAATTCTGCACGATCAGTTAAGCCACAAACTGTGAAGCCCATTCATGTACCTAAGCATGTTCCTGTATCTATGCCTGTGCCTGTACCTCATTGGCCTATGCCCGTTACTGAAGCGCACCATGTGCTTAAACCTCCTCTGATAACTTCCTATTTAAAGAGCAATGAGATCTACCGCCCTATCATCATCTTGGGTCAAGTTTGTGGTTTATTTTCATGGGATCTACAAAATATGTTGAATAGGCCTCAACGTCACATTGGGTGCAAAACCGTATCCTTCCTTTACAAGCTAAGTGCTATACTGGTTTTTATCTCAGTTTCAATTATACATATTATGTCGAAAAATAGTTTCGTATCAGTGCCACAAGAAAATTCAGCATTTGACACTTTGGTATTTTCTGTAACCGCGGCTGCATGGACTGCATTTGTGGGATCCATTTATATTTTCTGCCTATTTAACGAAACATACTTCCTGAATTTTCTCATTATGCTTCGGAAATTAGAAGATTTATTTAGTGAAAGAATATCTAAGAAAAAATTATCCTTAAGCACCTGGTACTGCACACTATTTTAAATTTGACGAGGTCCTTGCTGTTAATTACTACAATGGCTTACGGACAACGCCCAAATTTAGAAAAGTATACTTTCTTTGTTCATATATCAGCAATTTTCTTGGTAGAAACATTCACTGCTGTTCTTTTCAACCTTGTCACCGATCTAGGGTCTAAATGTTTCATGGCACTAAACAATGAACTACAGTTTTTGTTCCACTCGCAATCACATCGAATTAGCCAGCGTCTGTACACTATTCGGCTTCGATATGAGCAATGTTTCCAATTGACAGAATCACTGCAAAACACATTTGCACTTCCTATAACATCTATTATAACAGCTCATACGTTTTCATTGTGTGTAAGTGCGTATTTAGTTGCCATTGCTGATGCTTCTCAAATTTTTCCATTGGCTTTGCTGGTTCGTTTGTTGAACATCGCAATTTCAGCTACTCGAATATATGCAACTACATCTTCTGCAGAAATAATCTTTGACCAGGTAAAATATATACAAATGTATCCTATTTCATATGAAATATTACATGAAAACCTGTACTCCACTGTGGAATCTTTCCAATTAAAAAAAATGCAGCCAGCCAATTTGCGAAAAATTAAATGTTGATTTATTTCGGCTGTCTCTAGTACCCAGTCCCACCATTGTATATTATTATTATTATTATTATACATACAGCATGAAACAATCGTTCGTTAAGGAAATATAGATTACTTGTTGTGATTGCTACTTTGTCATGTGGTGTGCACGTTACCTACTTTAACCTACTTTCAACGCTCTACTATTATTGTAAAATTCGTATCATAAGCCAGGAAACATTTCTAGCATTGAATACATAATTCTGTCGTACAATAACGACGGATGCCGCCAACACTTAAAAGTATGGACTAATGCACATCAAACATCAATGGCTTCGCATTCAAGATAGCTGATAAATGACGATTTAAAGATTTAACGACAATTTAGACCTCATACATAATAGAATCGGTGCCTCAAAACGAATGCTGAAAAACTTCTCTCAGCATCATTTTGGACAACTGCCATTGATCACCTGTTCTCCTTCAGATCAATATTTATGTGCTAATGCCTCATATAGAATCCACTATCGTTAATGCAGCTTAGTTTATTCAGGTATGGCATCTAATGCCCTATTTTGGTCCATGGTTTTTGGGCCAGATTTGCGAGTCGGTAGACACAGGGTGGGTAAGGGTGATTTCCGCGATAGGCTCCAGCAGTCCTGTCAGGAGATAGCCTTTGAAATGCCCACCGTCATGAGGCTTGGGGGATGCCAGTGGCCCCTTGGCTTGTCCTAAGTGGCATTTTCATTTTCGCTCTGGCGTCCCTCCCGAAGGGTTCCACTCTACCAGCAAGGTACTTACAGGAGTTCCGGCGGCTGTGTTCTCAGTACGCCGGTTATCAGCGGCTGTTTACTGATGGGTCGAAGTCAGACGCTGGCGTGGCTTGTGCTTGTGTTTGTAAGGGAGTGACGGTTGCCCACCGCCTTCCATCAGGCTATTCTGTGTTTTCTGCAGAGCTTTTGGCTCTCGGTTTGGCGGTGGAATGGATCCTTGGCCTTCAGGGCACGCATTTCATTATCTTTAGCGATTCCATGAGTGCCCTGGAGTCCTTGGCGAATTACAATCCTCGGAACCCCTTGACACAACGTGTCCAAGCTTTGCTTTCCCGCTTGCCTGGCCAGCGGAAAACCGTGCTTTTCTGCTGGATCCCGGGCCATGTTGGGATAGGTGGAAATGAGCAAGCGGATTCTGCAGCAAAAGGGGCCCTTTCTGGCCCTCTCGGAAGGGATCTCAGCCTTGTTCCCTCGGACGCTTTTCCAACTCTGCGTCTGAGGTTACACGCTTTTTGGCAAGCCTCGTGGGATGGACAGGACGGCAACAAATTACGAGCTATTAAAGGCACTGTTGAGGAATGGCACTCGGCGTGTCGCCGCAGTCGCCGTGAGGAGGTGGTGTTGGCCCGTCTACGCATTGGTCACACTCGACTTACGCACTGTTTCCTTTTGCGGGGGATTGACCCTCCTGAATGTTATTGGTGTCGGCGGCCACTTACGGTCCGGCACTTCCTTGTTGATTGTCGCCATCTTGATGGTTTTCGTCGTCGTTTCCATCTTCCGCATGACATTGTGCGTCAATTGGGCGATAAGTCTGTCCTCCTGTCCGGTGTTTTTCAATTTTTGCAGGAGGTACAGATGTATGACAAGATTTAGATTAGGGGTTTGAATAATATCTCTGTAATGTGTGGTGCAGTGGCAACCCGGACTACTGCACTGTGACTGAGGTTGGCACTAATGACCAAGCTGTCGACGCGCCATTAAGCCTCATCCCCCCCCCCTATTTAGTATCCAACTTAGGGACGGAAGATCTTGTATATTCTAAACTCGTAGAGGTTGGCAAGATGATTAAATTATATTTCATTTCTATCCTTGTTGATGTGGACAGGTCATGTAGGGAATGCCCATTAATGCCCCTAACTCATTTTATATAATGGTATCTTTCTTCGATTGCTACTCATAATGGACAGTGGCAGGACCGTTAACTTCTATTTACACTTGTCCTTTTTCGTTTGGTGAGGAAACATTAGCACAGGTGGGCCATAATTTCTTCTTGTTATTTGTAGAAAAATGTTGCAGTAGTGTAGCAGCACCGTATAAACGCTATAAACTTCAAAGATTACGGTTAATTCTACATTGCAAAGAAATGTGTTTTACATTATGTTGTGTGTTCAACCAATGTAGGCACCGAAAGTAATATGAGTGGAGATGATATCACGACCAGCAGTGGTCTAATGTCGGAAGGCAATTTTCAGCACTTAATTAATAATAATTATATCTCTGTAACAAACATTGGAAATTCTAACAAAGACACTGAAATATTGAAAGGTTAAGGGTAATGACATCTCGTTTAGACCTAGGCACGGTCACAAGAGAGGAACTGGTGGGGCCAGCATCCTGATGTGTCTATAAAATACTTAAGTTGTACGCTAGACCATACAATGGCTATAAAAGTCAGGAACTTGGCATAAAAGCCAGGACTTGGTGAGACTGTCTGGCATGCTTCTGTGCAGTAATACTTTTTTATTTCACTCATTGGTCTATCTCCCATTTGGAAATGTCTCGTGCTTATGTATAAAAAGTGCGTGACTAAATTTTTAGGTCTGTTTCACTGTAGGAAGGTTAAAGTGCTTGTTTGTGAACAGAACTTTTTGTTATCTTGACATTAGTTTTTTAAGTTTACTTATCGAGATGCAATCATCAGTGGCATGAAGAAGGAATCTCCAACATAATTCTAAACCAATGCGGCCAGTTGTTGACCTAATGTCAGTTTTTACTCTTGCGGAAAACTTGCTTTAAAATTGAGGATGTGCAGGGTTTTAAGTAATAAATAAGTGTGAATAAATACCTATGGTGATGGTAATGTACACGCATGTGTCAGTTCGTGATAAATAGAATTTAAATGCACTTAAAACGATGAAGGCAGTTTGTTTCTTGAGCCAAGGCAGACTGGAGCAAAAATTGCCTTTCTTGCCTCCCGACTACAGGCCAGTTATTGCGTTTGACAGGAAGGTTAATCCTCTTAGCATTTCTTTGGTAAAATTCGATTTTTGCGATGTTAAATCAAATGGCTTGGAGCCAGGAGCTGAATCCTGCTGCTTCTCTCTCAGTCGGCCTTGTGAAAGTGGTGGAATATGAAGAAAGATTTAAGACATGGATACCCCTGCATTAATTAAACATTCTAACAATGGACTTTTTCTGTATACTTCGTCTAGTTACTTCATTTATAAATCTTTTATAGTGAAACTTTCGTTTATACTCTCTAGGCTAAAGTTGGAAGGAAGATCTTGCAAAACATAAATGTGGACCATCTCAGTAAAACAGACAGATTTCAGGTACCTCATATTTTACGTAACGATTTTCTCTTTATGTTAGTTGCAGAAATTGAAGTACTATGGAATTCTGCAATGAATATTTTTTATAATAGTTATGAAAACAACTCTTCACATGGTTCAATCATCATATGCCTTGCAGTTCAGTTGTTTTTAATTTATGGGCGTGCAGCTTTATGCTACTAGCCTTGCAGTTCAGTTGCTTTTAATGTTGCATGAAAACCTTTTATTCCACTGGCCTTGCAGTTCAGTTGTTTTTAACTCATGCACTTGAGGCTTTAACCCCACCGGCCTAGCAGTTCAGTTAATTCTCGTATGAAAAGCTTTTAACCCACCGACCTTGCAGTTCAGTTGTTTTTAATTCTTGCAACTGAAGTTTTCACCCCACCAGCCTTGTAGTGAAGTTGCTTTTAATGTTGCATGAAAAGCTTTTATTCCACCATACTTGCAGTTCAATTGTTTTTAACTAGTGCACTTAAAGCGTTTACCCTAGCGGCCTTGCAGTTCAGTTTCTCTTAATGCTCACATGAAAAGCCTTTATCCCACCGACCTTGCAGTTACTAATACCCATTCTAATTGGGTAGTACTTGTATTTTTGAATGCAACACCACACACTATTTGATTCTCGCTACTAACGTTCAAAAGGTGACAATAATAACATCATGAAGTTTTGCGGTCACTATTTTTGCATGTTACGTTAAAAATGAAGCTGCTTAATGATGAGTTTGGGGCCAGTCTTAGTGTAGATCAAGAAAAAAAAAAATATTTAGAATTTACACAATGCACTATCACAATTTACAATAAATAATATGTAATGAGCACTCAAACATGTGAACAGCCATCCATCCAGCCTGTCACATATCATAGCAATCACTATGAAACATGCGCACATTAGACAGACATCTGAGTGTTTTAATTACATAGAAATCCTCACCAATTGCCGAGTGGTGACTGTCATTTGTGTATTTTGTTCAGTGAAGCCTTGGACATCCCACATGTGTGGTTCAAACATTTCCGGAAAAATACCTTTACTTTTAAAAAGGTCATGCAATCTATTTTTAAGTATCGTTCCGATTTTTTTAGATTTTTATTTTAAAACTCTTTCGTATGTGATAGGTTGATCCTTGATAAAGGTAAATGATATTTAATACCAAAATGTTTGAATAAATTGCTGTACTATATAATGATAGTTTCTAAGGCTTTGACGAAGATACACATGTAATAATATAATAATATTATGCATGCAATTTCGTAATGGTTTTGTTAAATGTAAACTCTCAATTTCATGTCATATATTGTGATTTGCCCAACTACTAAAGTAGATCACTACAAAAGTAAAGAAAGTTAACAGAGGTGTCACATTTAAACAAAATGTAGTATACGCAAAGTTGATTGGAAATTGTGCATTTAAATTAGTTCTAGCCTACGTGAAGTTGGTTGGAAATATCGCATTTTAATTATTCCTAGCATACGTAAAGCTGGTTAGAAATACGCATTTTAATTAGTCCTAGCCTACGTAAAGTTGGTTGCACCTGCTAACACGCAACATTGCATGACAGAGTGTGACCGAATTTTTTTCGAATTACATGAGCTGTAAATAAACATACATTTCCATTGTTAACTTATTATAAAAAAAATCCTACAAAATGTGCGTCAATGTTGGATGCAGCCTATTTATTTATGCAGGTTTTTATTTCAGTTAGTAACTTTAACTAACATTCGGGGGAGCCACTAACTGTGTAGGCGACGTTATTTGGAATATGGTTGCTCTGTACTATCAACTATCATATGACTGGTTTACTATATAATCTGGTTTACTGTCTAATCACTGGTCACTACTCAGTGTCTTCAGGCACAAATTTAATACATTTTGCTGTTATCCAACAGATTGTAGCTTAGGCTATTGGCTAAGTGCCTTTACTACCAGGCACACTCACCCATCATTTCAAAGGAACCATCTAATAGGTCAATTCAAATATCTAGGGACATAGATATTAGGATTTTTTTGTGATGGATCATTTATTGAAAATTTGAAATATTGTCTATGATTTCAACAGTTGATTATTTATTTTCTGTTACAGATATCGTTGTTAATTGATAAATTAAGTTGTCCAATTGAAATAACTGCTGCTGGTGGACTGTTTAAAATTAACAGAGGGACATTTATGACGGTTAGTTCTGCCAAAAATAAGTATATAATGAATTTATTTGTATTTCTCTTCCGAAAAACAGTAAATGCTGATTTTTGAAATTTGATTATCCTCTACTTTTTAAAATTATTTACAGATAATCAGTACTATAATTACGTATCTTCTAGTTCTGATGCAATTTCGTACCGAAAGTGATGGAAGAGTTCGAGCCCTGATAAATCAGACTCAGCCAAAGTAACTTATTTCATGTGACGTGAAGAAGTTCTTACCACTACTGAAAGAGAGCAAAAGTTTCCTCTACAAAAACTACTTCATGCAACTACTTTTGTGCAATATAAATGGCACCACTTTTACCTGTTTCATAACCATGTGTACTATTCTACATTTTGTTTCACCCAGTAGCATATCCATGATAGCACAGAAATGCATTTATATGTGTATGGTTATGGGACAATTCTTAGTGGACGTGTGTATTAGTGGAGAACTGTAAGAATGAAACGTACTTACTTCTAGCTCCAGTATAAATACATGGGCATTTTTTTGGCTCAGTGACATAGATCACGTGGAATTGGTACAGTCTACGTTTACTAGACCTTCGAAACATGCCTTATGAAGTCTGCCTCAGTAAGCTCAAACTGGATTTAGTTGTGTTAATATTTAAATTGAATCATTTTTTTTTACTTTTAAAACTATTTAAGGACAACTACCAGGTGACATCCCGTTATTAATTTTATCAACAAACTTTTTATATTTTCCGTTTTGTTAGCCTATCTTGAACGTGCTGTAAGGATGGTGACCCTCAGCAATGTACTATCAGACAAAGTGGGCTCCTCATTCACGTCGGGTTCCTTTTGCCTTCAACGGGATGCAGTCGACTTGGATATTTTTAAGGGAAGTCCCACTCCTGTTCTTAATACTTATAACTTTGGAACACTGGCGTTAGTGGCCAGGTGGCTCTTTCTTTTGATTATATTATATTATATTATATTATATTATATTATATTATATTATATTATATTATATTATTGCACGTTACTTTAAGCAATTTAATTAGGCAACAAAGCCACTCAGTCAATGTAAACCTTCTGGCCAGGCCGAAAATAAAGGATAAGCCAAAAGAAGCAATGTACAGAGGAATTACTATTTTCTTTACAAATTAGTGCAACTATGGTTTTTACGAATTGGTGTAACTTGTAGTAGCGAGCAAAATGTGTTAAATCACAGCTGCTGACAAACCCACTACCACTGGAATTGGACGGATTTTAACTTACTGGGAAAGCAACGTGGGCGAAATTCAGTGTTCGAGTACACTATTAACAAAGAGTACAGAAGTATAACACTTTACTTTAAAGTATAAAAAATAAGACAACGAAAAAGAACTCGTTTAAAGTTAAGGATAAGGTGACGAAAGGATAATCTTTCCTTTAAGGTTTAATATACTACAATGTTGATATAGCACTTACGAGAACCCTTAAGGTTTATTATGCATTAATGTCGATTATTACCTTGACCTGATCACTATGTTACAACTTATTTAATGTCTGCAAGATGTTTTGAAAATGTTAAAATAAAACATTAGTTTGACACTAGTTTAGCATAGCTCGATCTGCCTGGATCGGCGGTTTTAATCAAGTGGGACGATACAGCGTCACATTGTCCTCTGGTAAATATAAAGCCATCTCCTCATAAGAAGTTATGTCACCTTTCGTAAATTGTATGAGAAATTACAGATTATTTGTTTTTGTAACGAGTAAATTGCGCATTTGCCTTCTTCTGTTTTAGATGCCATTTTCCCATTACGATAAATAACTGCCTGCATACGTTCTACTACAACCTAGTGTTCTGTTGCACTACACGATTCACTGCTATAGTATATATCATACTTTTCTATAATGTTAATTACTCTGCAGTTCTATGCCATTACTCTGCGATAATATTTCGTAGCTTGCTTTCAGGTCTGTCCACTCTGATTATGATAGTTAGCTATGGATTTTTCTGTGGTAGAGAAATTTTGTTTACGCATTCAAACAAAACTATTACAGAGTTCTTCAGAGGTTTCGATGAAATCACCAGCTAGTATTTGTAAGATGCGCAGTGGGGATAAGGACCCAATGCCTATGCCTACCACTGCATTTTAAAGTGGTAATGTAATCTTAGTGAATTACAATTCAGGAACCCTCACTCTTTACCAAAGAAAGAAATATTTTTTTCCAGGTCAGATTAAGTTTGCAGTGCTTGCTCGATTTTAACCATCAATGTATGGCACTTTGTGAAAACTTGCAAGTAACTCCAGTTGCATTCATTTTGAGTTGATACTTTAATATCTAGTATTTCCACCAAATTTTCTTTATAACTGTAGCTCTGAGGACTCTTTGCTACTGTATGCGACTGCCCAATAGAATTAACGGGAATCTGTAGTCTCTTTACGTTAAATTGGAAAACCTTCATTACGGTAAGTAAATTCTAATTGCATATTGTGATTATTTTGGAAACATATTGAATTAATACTTGCGTTTGTTGTATTTTCAGGTAATCAGCAATATAATTGCATACTTGGTTGTTTTAACTCAATTCGGCTTAAAAGACCGTAGTAGAGAGGAAACTCAAACATTACCAGCTACTAGATGCACCTGCAATGACAGCAAGTAACCACTGCTTAAATAGCAGTCATTATGCCCAAAACAAGCTTGAATCACTGCAAACTACCCAACCCAGTTGCTCGCGACTGGTTTACTAAATTCAATGGTAAAATCAGAAAAAGCTAATTTCGACATAATAGAATGTAATTAGGTGCTTCAGCCTTCTAACATTGTATTATTCAAACAGAACAGGTAAAAAATATTTGCTCAGCATTATTTGACCACACACATGAATATTTTGCCAAGACTTCACTGCCAACTTCACTTAACAGTCGCAAGTCGATGACTTCTATTGATGGCTTTCAGTATAGTGGTAACCAACTTAGTACTTCGTTAGTTCTATGTGGCTCTGCTTTGTAGTATCATAGAAGTCTTACTAATTCTTGTACCATATAACAGTAGGTCTTATGAAATAGCCTTACCCTGACAACACACACTAGATTCGTATGACCAAAGATACAACCACGGCATTTGACGATTCATTAGCTGATTTTCTCATTTACAACGCAAATAAACAAAAAATATACTTTGCGATACTTATGGACACACAACTTTATTATTTAAACAATGCATTAATTTTACATTGTCATTAAAGTAAGAAGGCGACATAATTGGCTACAGTGATTCGTTGGAATTGGTCACCATGGTAAGCTCTGGTTAGTAAACATAATTTTTTTGGTGAAATTTCAGTGTAGGTATTATTTTTTTTATGTGGCAACAAAGTCAACCGCACCAATGAGACAGTAGCAAAAGTCTACCTTCAGTTGAATGAAATAATTTGTAAGAAACTAACTCTATACCCATAGATGTTTTGGTGTTACACTGAGGAATGCAAACTACGCAGTCACTAAATCATAAAATTAGGTAAAAAGGAAGTTTGAGCTTATAAAAACGTCATTAAATCTACGACCAAACAAAGATTATATATAAAAAAAAACGAAAATCATGAAAAACGTCACTAGTATTGACGTGTTGACAAAACTATTTTATTATTGTTGTATATTACTTCACATACCAAAAATTCAGTGGCAGTACGGCAGACAACTCTTCATCCCACACATAGTAGCCTGAACTTGACAATTGTCACTCATACAACATTATCGAATTTGATTTAGAAAAGCCTTTAACCTAACTGACTAGTATTTCGTTGCTCAAAACCCTGCATTACCGTAACTGGACACCTCCCATACTTAATTATGGCCCACCACGGTACGATAATGTTTTTATTTTGCTATTTTTTTCGGTTATACACTCCACATTCAAGTGATCCAGTGAGCAACTCAGTTCTTGATGTTTAGGTGATTTTAATACAGATGTTTATGATAGTGTTGACAACTTTTCTGACTAATTATTAAGTATCGACTTTACCTTTGAAACCGTAATTTTTGGATGGGATAAACTGGTATATGCAAGATACTGGGATCACTCTCAAGGTGGTGAAAAACCTGTGTGTGTCATGAGATGTCACATTTACTAGAATGATAGTACGCCATGTTAGAGGGCATCAGTACCATTGCTAGAGTCTGCTGTCCACAACATTAGATCGTTACTGATAAAAGATAACTTTAGAAATTTCAAAGATGACATTGTTAAAAATTTGAAGGACATCTTAGGGAAGAAGTTGCGGACAGCAAGGTCAAGACATAACAAGGCCAGCAGATGTACTACCTAGGCAGGAGCCAAACCACCGAGACCATCGAAGTCCAATGAAATTGGATGTAGAAGACTTGATGAAATCTAGTCGTGGTGATTCAGCTTTAACTAGGAAGTCGCTTGGCTTGCAATCCAATAAGTAGTTAGGTGAGACAGCTTACCTATGCTTTGCTATAGACTGAACTTTGCATGTCCATGTACCGTTTTCTCAGAAACAGTAACACCTAGACTTGAAATTTTTGTGGTGTTTAAGTGCATCATGCTAAAATAATTATGCTGTACTAGATGTTCGTGTTCCTTTTACTCAGAAACAGTAACACCTACACTTTGGAAAATGTTTGTAGTGTTTAAGTAAGTCATGCTTTTTGCTTAGTATGTTGTAGTAGGTTTATTCTAAGGTGTTCAACTTTACATAGAAAAGTCATCTCACAACATTTGTGAAAGTAATGGTTACAGATAAAAAAAATTATTATGGCTCATTTGAATTTTCTCTATCCTAATATTAAGAAAAAACTTATTAACAGTCATAAAAAAAACTAAATGTAAAAAGTCACTGGAAGTTAAAAGTAAAGTTATTAGCACTAAAATTCGTGTTAGAAATAAAACTATTAATAAATAATTCACAGGGCTTGTTTTTTTTTTCAATTTAAAAAAAGAGTTATTAGCAATACAACACGCAAAGATTTTCGAGGGTTAAAATGTACACAGAGTAATTAACTTCTTGATTAAAAATCAGTTCTTAACATACAAAGAATCTATTAGAAATATTATCTATTTTTTATTAAAATCACAGACTGTCTGGAATTCCCATATAATTTCCAAATGAAATTGTTTACTCATTAGGTCTTGTTCTTACTCAATACCCATTTTTTTTTAATTTCGTTTTAATATTTGGTTAATTTTTCAGAAAAAATACTAAAGAATTTCTTACTATGTATTATTCACATTCCTTAACCGATATGGTAGTTCATTAAAGTGAGGTTATTGTTCTATGTTACTTCGTATACTTGTACCAATACATAATTTATGTTCTTTGCTAAAATAATATCGTTCCCACTTATGAAATGGAAACTTTTTTTTAACATTTAACAATTCCATTTCTTTACGTTATCTCGTTGATGTGTTGTTTCTTATCATTTGTGAATAACCTTTTTTATTATTTTGATTTATGGCTGTTGGATTTGTTATGTTGAATTTTTTGATGTTAGACCTGTAATTGCATTTCGTGTGCTTGAAATTATTAAAGCTTTGAAAATGTAAATTTTTTTTAATTTAAGAAAAAAATATAAAGTGGGAACGATATTATTTTAGCAAAGAACATAAATTATGTATTGGTACAAGTATACGAACTAACATAGAACAATAACCTCACTTTAATGAACTACCATATCGGTTAAGGAATGTGAATAATACATAGTAAGAAATTCTTTAGTATTTTTTCTGAAAAATTAACCAAATATTAAAACGAAATTTAAAAAAAATGGGTATTGAGTAAGAACAAGGCCTAATGAGTAAACAATTTCATTTGGAAATTATATGGGAATTCCAGACAGTCTCTGATTTTAATAAAAAATAGATATTATTTCTAATAGACTCTTTGTATGTTAAGAACTGATTTTTAATCAAGAAGTTAATTACTCTGTGTACATTTTAACCCTCGAAAATCTTTGCGTGTTGTATTGCTAATAACTCTTTTTTTTAATTGAAAAAAAAACAAGCCCTGTGAATTATTTATTAATAGTTTTATTTCTAACACGAATTTTAGTGCTAATAACTTTACTTTTAACTTCCAGTGACTTTTTACATTTAGTTTTTTTTATGAACTATTACTGACTGTTAATAAGTTTTTTCTTAATATTAAGATAGAGAAAATTCAAATGAGCCATAATATTTTTTTTTATCTGTAACCATTACTTTCACAAATGTTGTGAGATGACTTTTCTATGTAAAGTTGAACACCTTAGAATAAACCTACTACAACATACTAAGCAAAAAGCATGACTTACTTAAACACTACGAACATTTTCCAAAGTGTAGGTGTTACTGTTTCTGAGTAAAAGGAACACGAACATCTAGTACAGCATAATTATTTTAGCATGATGCACTTAAACACCACAAAAATTTCAAGTCTAGGTGTTACTGTTTCTGAGAAAACGGTACATGGACATGAAAAGTTCAGTCTATAGCAAAGCATAGGTAAGCTGTCTCACCTAAGTACTTATTGGATTGCAAGCCAAGCGACTTCCTAGTTAAAGCTGAATCACCACGACTAGATTTCATCAAGTCTTCTACATCCAATTTCATTGGACTTCGATGGTCTCGGTGGTTTGGCTCCTGCCTAGGTAGTACATCTGCTGGCCTTGTTATGTCTTGACCTTCCTGTCGGCAACTTCTTCCCTAAGATGTCCTTCAAATTTTTAACATAATTTAAGATAAAATATACATACCTTGGTATGTTGTGAATAATCATTAAAAAGTTTTTGAAATCATCTGTGAATGTTTTGTCATGACTTTACTATTATTGTTTATTGGTTTGCATGAAATCATCATTAAAGCATAGTGTATTTTCCTATAGATTTCTAATATTATTAGGTACTCGCCTCTGTCGCACATTACAATAACGATCACTAATTAAAAAGTTACAAGCTTTATCAGTGTCGGTCAAGAGGTGCTAGCTTTGGCGTGACGATGGAATTTAAATAGGTCTATGGCTATCAGAACATTACAGCCGAATTTTTACCTACTATTTTAATTTCGTGACCGGCGGCTCTTTAGCGAACAGGCCTATTCACAGCAAATGGAAATATTGAAAATATGATGTCGTAGTATTGTTATGTATGATGTTGTGAGAAAAACACACGGTCTGTGGTGAACTTTCATTTTATATAACCCGCTTCCTCAAATTATGCCGATCCGAGGTTTTGCATTTGAGATCCAGTCACTAATGCAAATGCCTCTTTGGTCGCCAGGTTGATGGATTTCTCCAAGCATTCTTTTCTGATGGAATGAATTTCTGTCTTTAATGGACTCTTTCTATTTTTACCTCATTCCTCCCTTTCGGAATTGGTTAAAATACAAAAATTTCGTTAAATGTAGGCTCCACACCAATAATCCAAAAATGCAGAATACGAACGAACCAACTAACTAAGCTTGCAGTTTAGTGTCCTTTGTAGGCTATGCTATCCTCGCTTCACTTGATCAAGATCCGCTGATCAAGATCAGCTACAAATCATTCGTTTTTGAAATGGAGAAACTTGGCCATTTCAAATGCATCCTAATTAAGCAATAATTGCTGCAACTTACCTCGATTATCAACAGATGCATGGGTGTTATTGTCCATCTCATTTGTAATGCATAAACAAATGGTGCCGATCATTGCAAGAGATATTGTTACTTCAACCAATTAGGTTGTTCCTAATCATCTTTGGATGGTATTGAGGACTAGTAAATCACTATTTCTTTTGTATACAAATCTGGTAACCAACTTCCTTTTTAACCAAACAAAAATTTATTATGCTGAAGTTGTATTAAACAAATACACCTCTCGTGTACAGCTTACTGTTTCAGTAATGCTGTCTTGATTTTAGGCTAAAATTTCCTCTTGCTTCGTCCCTTAAAATATACTGATGTAGGTAATAGGATGCATCACACAATGAGCCGAGCAACTTATATGGTTTCAGGTAATTATGTTTTTTGTTTCTCTCCTATCGTTTGGCAACATACCTCAATGAGGTATAAGTTAATTTGATGTTGGTGTGTTCGATCAATCAAGTTCTAAAATAATGTATTCAATGGTATGAGAAAACCGCGTCACGTATTTTATGGTAGTGTGGACGGGATTGGATGGGACTTCCGAGACTTACTGACACATGTAGATCAATATCGGTTATTTTTCAAGTAGCCACTATAGATTTTATATTATTGTCATGTGCTACGTTTAATAAGTGAAAATGTGGACTTTGCTGAAGCAGAAATAATGAATAAATATCCAAAATCAGTAAAATTGTGAAAAAGAGATCTTAAGAAGAAAACGACACATAACACTGATGCTATATGATAAGTCATACTAGTTCATATGCACTTACTGAATGTGATTCAGCTTGGAATATGTGGGTGATGAATTGGTACTAAACCTCAAAACTTGATTAAGGTAGAGAACGTTTAGATGGGTTTAAATATTAACTCTCCAATTTAACTGGGCTGTGGCATTGCATTCAGTACGAACAATCGTACTGATAGGACAGGTGAAAACATTAACCTATAACTAATATAAAGAATATAAGTGTTGCTGAACATCCAAGCATTTTCTTTTCAAAAGAAAGCATCTCATATGGCTTAAAATCCGTGTGCCAGAAAAGAGGAAGAGGCCTTCTTGTCATTTATGGTCTTTAAAATCCAGTATTTTTGTAAGAAAACTCAAGTGGAAGGGAGAATCAGAACTATAGATTAATTGGTTAGGTAAAGCTTTCAAACGATCAGTGATAATAAACGAAGCTCTTAGGGCTGATGAGTGGAGGAAGGAAGCTCTACAATTCATGCTTATAGGACTAGTACAATGCATAGGCCTGATGCATAATGACCTGTACGTTGGCTTCGAAAAATTCTTGAGCTACGTCTCGGGATCGGATATGGGAACATCTTGTAATCTGGTTGTCAGTGGCTTTCTATTAGATTGCCGAAAATACTTTTTTTAAAGCACGTGGTCTCAAATTGGAATTCTTTCCCAGCTGGTGTTATGCAGGCCAGTTCATTGTCCAGTTTTAAGAAGCTATAATTTTTTGTTAGAAACTTTGTGTATTAAAAATCCAACTAGGTTTAAAATGTTGTTATTGTCTAATTGCAAGCCAGACATAGAGTACCATTTACTATGAAATTTTCGTCTGTATATTTCTCTATCTATATATTCATTTCTCTTACTGAAGTCGGACGGGTGATTGATTTATTTATTTATTGAGCTGTAAAGGTCTACACATCTATGCACCCACTCTAGCTCAATTAACACTACCTTAACCGAAACCAGAACAACCAGGTGGGTGGGCGGGTGGGTGTCATTCAAAGTTAATAATACATGTCAACAATGGCTGGCTCCAAAATAAAATGAAAACAGCAATAGAATTGCTAGTCGATAAATTCAAAGGTTCATAATACGTGTTAATAATGGCTAGCTTCAAAACAAAATAAAATGAGTAACAACATTTTCAGTATTAGTAAGGTTAGTCGTCATGCGGGCTGTTAGGGCTGAAGGACTGCTGTCCTCATATGGCAGATTTACAGGACGATAATATTGAACTGCCTAACCATTGTGTAGGCTGGCAGGTGGGCAACAGGGTGAGTTGGGGAAGTGAGTGTGGGGAAAAAGGGGTGGATGTTTGCTAGATGACGTGCGCTATGCTGCGTTCAGCTATTTTATTATAGTGTGTATACTCTGAACATGTTACTTTGATTATCTGTTATTTATTTAGTACCGAGCATTACCAAACCGCCTTGTATGTCTTTTTGACTACGTTTTATGTCAAATAAAAATGTACAGTAACAGTCATAAAAAACGCCTCTCTTATACGAAGAATCATTGCAACAATGGTCCTGAAGAGCAACAATGATTCCAAAGATTCATTGTTACGATGTTTGGCTAAGTAGATTCGCATTCGGGTTCTATTGTTCTAAAGCAGTATTTCTCTATAGATTCTCTTGAATTTTATGGTAAATAAAATGCGTATGTAAATCCAATTTTATTATTAACGTTAACCTAGTTTAGAACTTTAACAATATTTCAAAACTGCTTTAAACTTTTAATTTGAGCTATTTTAAAATTCGTATGGAAAACCTATTCTAAATTTTGGGTTTGGAAATTCAAGGTTTTGAGGGTGGGGGGGGGGAAGCAGTGGCATTAAAAATCTGAAGCATTCTTTAACTCTTTTCTACAATCCCAAATATCTGTTTACCTCTCCTTCCAGTTCCAGGCTTACATTTCTGAATTGTGTGTGAAAACTAGGAAAAATCGTCGGAAGAATATTAATTTTGAAAGTGACTAACTTAATTTTTAGTCTTCTGTGCAGCCAAAACGTCTGGAAAGAATATAGCAACGACTTTGTCCGTCCGTCCATTGACTTTTTCAGTGGTAGTCAATTGGACTTTAAGCAAGTAGCTGCAGCGAATTCCTAGTCGCAACAGATCTTCTGTTAACTCCAGTCCATCATGATAGGAGCGCACAGCCCACCTCTATCATACATTGCAACAGCATTCTCCAGCTAACGAGGAATTGGGTTCGAGAGTAGGCCTATTAATCCACGTAACATGGTGTTGAGACTATTTTATATAAAGCTGATGTGTGTCGTTAACGAAATCCTTTTTTTTGACGCTGCGTGTCTTCCTGTAGTGGTTAAATGCGACGATCAAATGTTCAATGGAGTAAAAAGCACGGTAATAGATAATGTAAAGGCAAACCAAGTAGTGCTACATTAAAATACAAACAACGTTTCGAGAATTATCAATTTTCGTCTTCAGGTTAGCAATAAAATTAAAGCATGGCAAAAGCCACTAATTCAATCTATATTAAAAGCATAAAACAGAAATTTAAAACGGATAAAAACCATCAATTTCTCCCCTCAAAATAGGCAGAAACAGCAGCCAAAAAGCAACGACCCACCTGCTCCGTTGGATGCCACATCGCAAGGCAAGGCAAATCGGGGTCACGTGTTTCAAAGGTGTGCTGCATTCGTTATGTTGGTTTTACCATATGCCTGGCAAAAGAGTCGAGTTTAAGTGATTTAATTACATGAAAATATTCTTTTAGAAATTTATTCTCTGGCACTAAGTGGTTATGTACAGGTAGTGTATGTGTATGGATGACCAGCGTTTCTAGATTAATTCTTTCCTTGGTGTATTTTTCTCGAAACAAGATTTGGATCTTTCTTCTGGCGACTTGCCTGTTGAAAGGCAGTGTTGCACTAAAGAATTAGATTCGACTTTTAATTTGAAGTTTGATTTATGGGATGCCATACATTCCTTAAGTTTTTGAGGGTATTGTCCTACATATGTAGCAGTACAGGTTGGCTCCGTACAGGGAATTCGATAAACAGTATTGCGTGTGGAAAGCATATCGTCTGATTTGTTATTGTTTTTATTTTCTTGGTGCATGGTCAGCTGCTTAATATTTTGGTGGCTGTTTGAAACAAGTCGGATGTTATTGATGTTAAGTTTCTTCTTAAGGACTTCAGAGTTGCCTTTGAAGTAAAGCAGAGCAATGAAACTCGTAGGGGGAGGGGGGGCCGTTTTGGGGGTCAAAGCTTTTGAATTAATTTGTTAACGTACCCGAGTGGGAACCCATTCTCAACATACTTTAGCAAGATGTAATGAAATTCATGCTGCAATAAGTCAACATTACTGGTGTGTGAGACAAAACGTTTAACTTGATTTATTACTACATTACTTTTGTAGTGGGCATCAACACAGGAGTTGTAATGCAGGGTGCGAGTCGACTGCATACTTTTTCTGAAGTGCGTGAATTCGATTAGGCTATTATCGTTAATAATGATGTTTACATCTAAAAATAGGATGGCATTGTTTTTAGAGGACTCCATAATGTAAGTGAGTGATTTAGTGATGCTGTTAAGAAACTCAAGGATTAATTACTTAAGTAGTGTAGGTAGAAGTGCTAAACTGTCGTCGATGTATCGCTTGTAATATTTAAATTGTGGAAATTTTTCAACCGATTTATTGTCGACTGCATTCAGGACTATGTCACAAAAGAAAGTTGAAAGTGGGCTTCCCATCGGTGCACCATTGATTTGTTGGTAAAATTTGCCTCCATACTCAAAGAAGGTGGTTTCAAAAATGACTTTTATTGCACTGATGAAAGTATCATTATCCCACCCAAGCTTGAGGAGCGAGGGGGGGGGGAGGGTTCGTTTGGTAATTTTCGAGAGATTTCCGTAAGGTAATTTCGTATTTCGTAATTCGTAATTTCGTAATTTCGTAATTCGTAATTTCGTAATTCCGTAAGGTAATTTTCGAGAGCTCTTGGTCCAATGATGGAAACATTTTTTCGACATCAAAGGCACTTGATATTCTTCCAGGTCGTGAACAATTTTGAGTGCTTTGGGGGTAGTATGGCGCCCCTCAGCAAGTTATTTTAGAATGGGTTTAAGGATGCATGCAAGCTCAATGTTGGGAGTAGTCTTTCTACTCGTAGTTAACCTGAGAGGAAAACCGGGCTTGTAGGTCTTTATCTGGGGGAAAAAACAAGGGGAGGGGGTTGTCTACTTTCAAATATTTTTCGAAAATTCCGGTGTAATTTTGTCTTTGGTTACAAGTGCTTTAAGGAATTTTTTAACACGAGCGTTGTATTTACTCAGTGGGTCGAAAGGGAGCTTTTTTTGTAAATAGGGTCATTGTTGAGTTCATTAAGTATGTTAGATTCGAGTTTCAACTAACTCTACTCAATTTGTACATATTTTTAGGCAACTCACTAAGGAATGTTGCAGTCTTATTCACCTAGCTGAAAAAAATAAAATTCTTGAAGTTTGATTCATGTTTGTTTCATGGTGTGATTCCATCGTCACTGTTTAAAAAGCAAGCTTTCACGAATTAACGTGCTAAACGCATTTCACTTGAGGCACAGGCACTCTCCGTGCTTGCTATTCTTACACAACACTATTTTGACCTACATTTGTTAAAAAATGCTCACCATAACAAGTTAAAACGTTTCATTCTTTCACAAACCATAACAAGTTAAAACGTTTCACTCTTTCACAACCACCCACGCTCATTCAGCGATTTTTAGCTGCCCGACGGGATTTTTCTGCTATGGCTTCCTGCCATTTTCAAAATGAACTTAACATTAAACTGCATACGTTGTTATGCTCTAATTTATCGAAATTTACTACGTCACTCTCGCAACAACACACGTTAATCTACATTTCTGGTCCCCCCCTCCCC
The DNA here is from genome assembly GCA_023313725.1 of Lithobius niger. Classification (NCBI taxonomy): domain Eukaryota; kingdom Metazoa; phylum Arthropoda; class Chilopoda; order Lithobiomorpha; family Lithobiidae; genus Lithobius; species Lithobius niger. The sequence goes on from JAHWFP010083759.1 coordinate 77,808, forward strand.
ATCCATCCCTGCTAAATTGTGGGCTCCTCCGTCTCAATCTATACATCAGTTGTTCCCCACAAATGCGTGGCTGCACAACCTTTCTCATAAGGAATTCGACCACCAACACTTAATTTGCTTAAAAAGGACCTAAAATTTGTACCCACACCGAAAATTGGGCAACTAGTCCCAGTCTTTTGCACCAAGCTTGAAGCTGGGCTTTCATTTGTAGCGAATCGTTCCGAAGTCCGTGGTGCAGCACTTTATGCGCTGCGAAATTCCAAGCAGCATTTAATCCCAAACCTCTCTCTCAAAGAAATTACTGCCATACGGGCCCTCAAATCAGATCCATTTATCACCATCTGCAAAGATAACAAATGCAATGCTACCGTCATACTAGACACTTTGAAACTCGAATCTAACATACTTAATGAACTCAACAATGACACTATTTGCAAAAATCTCCTTTTCAACCAACTGAGCAAATACGACGCTCGTGTTAAAAAATTCCTTACAACACTTGTAACCAAAGACAGAATTACACCGGAATTTTTCGAAAAATATTTGAAAGTCGACCACCACCCCCTTGTATTTTTTTCAGATAAAGACCCACAAGCCCGGTTTTCCTCTCAGGTTAATTACGAGTGGGAAGACTACCCCAACATATAGCTTGCGTGCATCCTTAAAACCATTCTAAAATAACTTGCTGAGGGGCGCCATACTACCCCCAAAGCACTCAAAGTTGTTCACGACCTGGAAGGATATCAAGTGTCTCCAGGGTTTGAATTTGTTTCCTTTGATGTCGAAAAAATGTTCCATCATTGGACCAAGAGCTTATCCTTAGGGAAATCTCTCGAAAATTAGCAAACGAACCCTCCCCTCCCCCTTGCTCTTCAAGCTTGAGTGGTATAATGATACTTTCATCAGTGCAGTAAAATTCATTTTTGAAACCACCTTCTTTGAGTATGGAGGTAAATTTTACCAACAAATCAATGGCGTACCGATGGGAAGCCCCCTTTCAATTTTCTTTTGTGACATAGCCCTGAATGCAGTCGACAAAAAAATTGGTTGAAAATTTTTCACAAAATAAATATTACAAGCGATACATCGACGACAGTTTAGCACTCCTACCAACACAACTTAAGTTATTAATCCTTGAGTGTCTCAACAGCATCACTAAATCACTCACTTCCACAATGGAGTCCTCTAAAAATAATGCCATCCCATTTTTAGATGTAAACGTCATTATTAACAATAATAGCCTAATCGAATTCACGCACTTCAGAAAACGTATGCAGTCGTCTCGCACCCTGCATTACAACTCCTATGTTGATGCCCACTACAAAAGTAATGTAGTGCTGTAGTATGTAGTTAAACGTGTTGTCTCACACACCAGTAATGTTGACTTATTGCAGCATGAATTTCATTACATCTTGCAAAAGTATGTTGAGAATGGGTTCCCACTCGGGAACGTTAACAAATTAATTTCAAAAGCTTTGACCCCCAAAATGGCCCTCCCCCCCCCCCCCCGTACGAGTTTCATTGCTCTGCTTTACTTCAAAGGCATCTCTGAAGTCCTTAAGAAGAAATTTAACATCAACAACATCCGACTTGTTTCAAACAGCCACCAAAATATTAAGCAGTGACCATGCACCATGAAAATAAAAACAATAACAATTCAGACAACATGCTTTCCACACGCAATACTGTTTATTGAATTACCTGTATGGAGCCAACCTGTATTGCTACATATGTAGGACAATCCCTTCAAAAACTTAAGGAACGTATACCATCTCATAAATCAAACTTCAAGTTAAAAGTCGAATCCAACGCTTTAGTGCAACACTGCCTTTCAACAGGTAAGTCGCCTGACAAATACGCAACAGACCACACCCCCGACTTGGACAAGCCTATTAGTTATAAGGAAGTAACGATGTTTTAATTCGCTGTGTATTTTTTAAAGACCATTTGACCACCATTAAAATTAGGCGACGGACGGATAGACAACGTTGTTGCCGTAGTCTTCCCTGCCATTTAGGCTGAAAAGAAGTCTAAAAGCATGGCAAATTAATACGTCGTTATTCCTTATAGATAATAGGCTTTATCAACCTCAAAAAAACCGGACTGGCATCAGGAAGCTAAAAACAGAAAGCCTGTCTGGAGATCTCAGGTGAGAGAAGCTCGATTTTAAGACAATAGGCTTTCTCGACTTAAGGCAATGAAATATTAACATTTGATCCTCATTTAACCACAACAGGAAGACAAATAACATTAAAAAAAAGATTTAGTTAACGACACGCATCAGCTTCATTTAAAATACTCTCGACACCATGTCGCATGGATGAATAGGTCAACTCTGGAACCCAAGTCTTTGTTAGCTGCTGACAGCTAGTTAAGAAATTAAAACGACAGATAAAAAAAATCAGGTCTAAAAGCTGAATGTTGGCCTAAAATTACGTTGCCGAAATCTCGACACTGTGTTGCATAAATGAATAGGCATACTCTCGAACCCAAATTTCCGTTATCTACTATTTAACAAATTAAAACGACAGGTAAACACTAGGCCTAAAAGCTGACAATTTTGCCTAAATCTAAAAATATCCTAAAAGCTAACATATTTTTTTCACCGGCAATTGGTATGGTTACTATTTTTAGATAGTATAATAGAGTTGCTGTTGCAGTGCTAGATAGAGGTGTGCGTCTCAACATTTTCATTTAAAAAGTGGCTGAAGTGAACAGAAGACCGGTTGTGATTAGGCAGTTGCTGTAGCCACTCATTGGTTGAGGTGCGCCCTCTAGATCGATTGTGTTGTCCGTGTATGCCTTTGGCAGGCTCTATTAAAACTTAAATTTCGAAGATTTCATGTCTTAGGCCACGCCTTAACAATAACTGCATTTGTAATATAAAACTGATACCTTCGAATTTCTTTTGTGAATTAATACAGTTTTAGTAATACTTTCAAAAGTATTACTAAAATTACTGTAGTACTGTATGTAATGAAATTATTAGTTAATATTTTTAAATCGATTACAACGTAAATTTACCGCAGTGGGCAGCAATAAATGTTAATAATCTTGGTAACGATTTTAACAAGCCCTTACACTTTTAAAGCGAAAAACGGCGATTTATTTTACTGTGACTGTACCTTCTTCTACTCGTAAAAATACTCGTTAGTTCGGTGCTATATGAGAATCTGCATGCGACTATTGTTGCTTATCAAATATAAAACAACGTGGAGCTGCCTTCATGCAAGGTGCATGCCTAATCTCTGATAGTGGGGGGGGGATTGAGGCTTAATGGCGCGTCGACAACTTGGTCATTAGCGCCAACCTCAGTCACAGTGCAGTGGTCCGGGTTGCCACTGCACCACACATTACAGAGATGTTATTCAAACCCCTAATCTAACTCTCGTCATACATCTGTACCTCCTGCAAAAATTGAAAAACACCGGACAGGAGGACAGACTTATCGCCCAACTGACGCGCAATGTCATGCGGAAGATGGAACCGACGACGAACACCATCAAGATGGCGACAATCAACAAGTAAGTGCCGGGCCGTAAGTGGCCGTCGACACCAAGAACATTCAGGAGGGTCAACCCCCCGCAAACGGAAACAGTGAGTAAGCCGGGTGTGACCAATTCGCAAACGGGCCAACACAACCTCCTCACGGCGACTGCGGCGACACGCTGAGTGCCACTCCTCGACAGTGCCTTTAATGGCCCGTAACTTATTACC
>JAHWFP010083760.1:17833-31358 GCA_023313725.1 Lithobius niger
AGACTTGTGATAAACTGGACTTGCATCACTTACACAGGGCCTTCGAAAACCCCAAACCAAACTCAACCAAACTCATCCAGTCTGGAGGCAGAACGAAGTTTGCTCATGGGCATTCTCTGTGTTAACGGTACCAAACTGCCTCCAGATGGTTGAGTTTGGTTGAGTTTGGATTGGTAGTTATGGAAGGCGCCCGAAAATGCCTATATAGCAGTGAAATTTGCCACCATGTTGGCACCAGTATGGGTTTTGGAGGGCATAACTACAAGGTGCACTACATAAAAATGGAGGGAAAAACAACGGAAGAGCGGATTTCTTAGGCTTAAATTAACGTTGTTTTCTCCAACAACAAAAATCGCGCGTTTTAGGTCTAAGAAATCACTCTTCACAGCATCGGCTTCAGTATGACGCCCTTCTGTTTCTCTCTGCAGTGCCCCTTGCAGCTAACCCATCAAGGCTCCAGAATAGAGTTATATACAATAATACTACGTCGTGTCACTGCTCTATTCATCGAGTAGAGTAGCGCCGTCTACTATTATTTAGTTCTATGTAGCACTTGATTTCAACGAACGAAGGAATGCGCAAATAAATTTCTTTTTACACAACAAACAAGCCGCGTGTCTCTATAATTATTCAGTGTAGAATTGGACGTCCATGTGCACGAAGAAGCAAGCGGTCAAGATTAACGATATCACTGTCACTCGTAAGCGCCTATCTAGCGGTTCAAAATCTGCGTTTCAAAACGGCCGATAGCTGGAAAAAAGCGCCCTTGATGTAATTAGGCTTCCGCTTGCTCCCTGGACGCACCAATTTTACACTCAGTAATTAAGGAGGTACGTGGCTTGTTTGTTTTATAAAAGGAAATTTATTTGTGTGTTCCTTCGCTTGTTGAAAGTAAAGGCTAGACAGAACTAGATAGATAGCTGCAAAGGGCTGTAGATACTGCAGCTTGTCATTTGATGGCTATAGAGCAGTGACACGACGTAGTATTATTGTATATAACTCTGTGCTGGAGCCTTAATGGGTTAGCTGCAAGGGGAACTGCAGAGAAAAACAGAAGGGCGTCATACTGAAGCCGAAGCTGTGAAGAGTGGATTTCTTAGACCTAAAACGCGCGATTTTTGTTGTTGGGAGAAAACAACGTTATTTTAAGCCTAAATCCGCTCTTCCGTGGTTTTCCCCTCCATTTTTATGTAGTGCACCTTGTAGTTATGCCCTCCAAAACCCATACTGGTGCCAATATGGCGGCAAATGTCACTGCTCTGTAGCCGCACTGGTAAATTGGGTTAATAAGAGAAGTGGCAAAACAAAAGTTGTCTGTTGACATTTTATTATCTAATGATGGTGTCACATCATGAGATATCGCAAGGCACACTAGAATATGTGGTGTTAACGGCACTATCTACGAGCAGAGATGTGGGTGTATTATACAAAACACCACACAACTTTACGTCGTTTCAAACCATGTTCAGGGGTCACTATCAAAGGTCAGAACAAAACATATCTAAAATCCTAAGCAAAGCTCGTCATCACCTGTGGTAAATTCAGGCTAGATTAGTCGATGAAACTACGGGAAAAAAACCGGCAAACTAGCGCTAAAAAGAAAGAGGATTACCCAGGTTATGTGAGTACAAATGTGTGACTATATTGACTATTGACTATAAATTGTTTGTTTTTGCTTTACTCGTGTTTTCTTTGAGATGGATTTATATATTTCACTCCTCTTTGTATTCTGCTTTTATCTCCCTTTTCATAAATTTGTTGTGTATATATATTTATCGATGCATTTTTAAAATTTTATTTCGATGTTGTTTTGTTGTTGTTTTTTGGCGCCTAACCTTTGATTCTGTGAGCAAAAGTGCTAGTTCAATTGTTTTTCTTTGTCTGCTGCTCTCAAACCATACGCGAGCATTAGCTCTTGTGGAATGAGTGTTTACTTTTGTGCTTTTTTTGTAACCTGTGGTGGTTGAATAAACTTACTTATGTGTTTAGTCGCAGCGAGCGAGATACGTAGTTTGGGGGAAAAAATATTCCAAAATTGCGTGCCTCGTTCACTGCCGTTCTCGCTGCGGCTAAACATATAACATCAGAAACTGCAAGTGAGCACAAATGAGTACTCAGAATACTCGTGACTCACAAAAATGTTTATTAATACACTGAATGCATGGGAGTCGGCGATGGCCAATACCGAAGAGTCATCAACACATATTTGCGGCTAGTTTTTTCACGTTTCTTCGACATCGTCCAATTTGTCGGTCACCCCCATTGACAAATGGCTCAATCCAAGACGGATGTTGTCCATCTGGGATCTCGGGATCGGAAGGCATCCATTATTCATGGGTGTGGACAGGTGGCGCGGAATACCAATACGGAAGTCCCAATTTCATCAGAGCAAAAGCAAGTTCTCGCCTTGGTGATAGCCAGCCAACCACGGTGAGAAAATAAAAAGGTAAAAAAGGAGGGGGAAAAAAAAAAGAAGAGAAGGAATGGGAATAATAACCAAAACAAAAACTCCGAATGATAAAAAAAAACAAAAAAACTTTTATATTAATCCAGCGCAACGCACGGGTGGTGCTGAATGCACTTTCTACAACACTGGTTAGGTACGGCAGCTCATGTGTATGTCCGTGTTAGACCGAATTTAAGTTTATTCAAATTGACTAATCAACTGGCTAATCACTGGTTAATCAACGCTGATTTTTGTTTGCTTCGCTCACTCAATCAGCGCACCCTGTGACTCAAATTCTCCCTCCCCCACTGCTAATGATGCTCTCTTTCTAATGATCACTTCTATTACGTTCTACCAGCCTTGTTAATGTTCATCCTGGCGGAAATAAATAAGGCTCAAGGCGGTCTCGAAGCTGCTCCTTCGAGAAACATGCTGTCCTGAAAAGCTTCCCCCAACGTTTTCCTACCTACCAGATCCGCGGGCCGTAGCTGGCGCCTACGACGGTCACTCAGAAGAGTAAATTCTCGCTGACGTCTAATATGTCAGGGCGCGTTTATGCAACGAGACCTCCTCGCTCGCCGAACGCTATTTGCTAGGCTACCGTTATTTATTTACGATTAGGTTCCCGTTTCTTCCTAATGAATGCGGTAACAGATAACAAATTAAATGTATTATAAAGAACAACAACGGATAAGAACAAAGTGCAACAGTAATTTCAAACATTGCTACAACATTGTTGTCATTTCATGCTATTGCCAAAATTTTCTTTTCTCGTACAAAGAACAGCTTCAAGCAGCGTTCAGAATACGGTAGAATAAGAAGCTGATCGCAGCGAGAATTCAAAATCCAACATGGCGTCCATTTCGGGGTTATCGAATCGAAGACAAACCATCGAATGCAGGCATTGAGAAATCAGTCCGTCGTCTTGTACTGCGTTAAAAATTGTTTTATCGTTGTACATAAATCGACGCTGTCATGTTGCACGCATCGTACGGGTGGCCGCGTGCCAAAGTAAACAAAACGTCTCACGGCAGGACATTTTGTTGAAACCTGTCTTCGCATGATGGAGACGTCTCCTTAACCAGAGGAATGAGCTGAGCGCCACACACCGGATGCGACGTTGTCGCGAGATGTCTTTAGGCGAAGCTCCTTCTAGTTTCGTGTGACGGGGTCCTCTCCACCAATGCGACGTCTCGTGACGTTTCGTCTTGCAACGACGTTTTGTCGACTTTGGTGTCCGGCCACCCTACGTCGTGTCACGAGGCACGAAGAGAAGATCTGCGTCCGCGTTATTGCCTTGATTACTACGTATAGAGCGGTGACATTTGCCGCCATATTGGCACCAGTATAGGTTTTGGAGGGCATAACTACAAGGTGCACTACATAAAAATGGAAGATAAAACAACGGAAGAGCGGATTTCTTAGGCTTAAAATAACGTTGTTTTCTCCAACAACAAAAATTGCGCGTTTTATGTCTAGGAAATCACTCTTTACAGCATCGGCTTCAGTATGACGCCCTTCTGTTTCTCTCTGCAGTGCCCCTTGCAGCTAACCCATTAAGGCTCCAGCATAGAGTTATATACAATAATACTACGTCGTGTCACTGCTCTATAGACTACTCGAAAGCCGAATTCTCCGGTAATGGCGAGAAGCAGCCGTCAGATTTGGCACTAACCGGGTAAAAGCTAGTGAGCGAGAAAATTATCGTTGCGTAAACCCGCCCTTATGCTGTTTCTATAGTCCCTTAGCCATACAGTCAGAAGTAAATTTGGATTAATCCTCGCCTGGAACTAATCGTCTACTCCCTTAGCAACCTCACAACTATAACATTTGTAGTTGCGGCTGACGTCTGGCTCGTGTTTCTCCAGTTGACCTGAACCCTTACCCCCCCCCCCCACCTCAACTTTTCATCCCATTTTTTCGCTTTCGTTCAGGCGAATGAACGCGTGCCCTGAAGCGAGACGTGAATATGGTTGGTTTGGTGAGGTGGTTGTGTGTTGCGTGTTGGTATTCCGTAGGCACGAGCCCCTCCCCTATGAATAATGGATGGCCACCTCATTTCTCTCTCGTGGACAAAAGCTTTTCCTTCTCTTTCCCACGGAGGGAGACAAATTGGACCGAAATTTAGAGTGACCCAGGAAAGAACGAGGTTGTTCGTCGGTGATGTTCTGCCTGCCTTTGGCAAAATAGCTCTTTCTCCCTTTGACTGACAATATTTCGTATAAAAAGTTAGGCTGTCCCTTTAAGTTAGTAAACGTTTCCGATAGAGCAAAGAAAAGTGTTAAAAATCATGAGTACACTAGCCATACGTGACAATCACACCCCCTAAAAAAATAACATCTTAAAATTAATAAAGTGGAATACAACGGCCACTTTATTGGAAATATAATTAATCAGCGTCTATTAATTATAGCAAAGTTAGGATTTTCTTCAGGCTGTTCAAGAAACGATTTACAATTACAGTTTCATAAGGAGCTTACAATCAATACTTACACTAAAGCAAAACCATAAAACGACCAGAAGGGGTGATATCATACAAAAAACCCCACAAGGGTAAAGGGATCCATCAAGTGTTTGCCGTAGAAAGTAGTGATATCAGAGCCAAAATGGCTGCCACCAAGTTTTCCGTCCCAACCCTGATCACTCAATCTTAACTGACACCTCGGTGTTGTCAGTTTAGCTTGATTAATCACGGTTCGGGCCACAAACTTGGTGGCAGCCATTTTGGCTCTGATATCACTACTTTCTATGGCAAAAACTTGATGGATCCCTTTACCCATGTGGGGTTTTGGTGTGATCAGTGTTTACGTTGATGTCTTTCCATAACCAATTTCCCATTCCAATTTTAAGCATTTCTACCTATTACTTCTAATATGTACTTTATTCTTTTTGAAGTTTAGATAATGCAGTTTAGACATGGCAGTCGCCATCTTGAAATCATGCCTCGTTTCATCCCTCTTCGTGTTTAATCTTTTAGCGATTTTATTGTGATCAAGACCAGCATAAATTGGCCTAAAATTAAACATTTTTGTCGTAATGAATGCGAGTTGTGGGCGTTGGTTTAGCAGGGGGCTATTTTTGAAACAATCGACATTGTAGTTTTGAACTGGAAATATCCGTTCAGGAAGTTTCGACTGTCGTATGAAAATTATTAATTTCAAGGGGCGATGGAAAAAATACTGCGGTAGTTTCCAGAAGCTGTTGAATCTGGATAATCTGGATGGGAACTCGTTTATCATACCGGAGTAAGCTTTCCTGCACAGCGAGTTGGATTTGCGGCAATGCCTGCTACCGGGCGGAGCTTTCTTCCGACGGTTCTGTCCAGACGATAGACTTGAAAAATGCTACCAGAATTTCCAATAAATACAAAGTAGCAAATCACAAGCATTACAAAAACTGCTACCAACATTTCTAAAGATTAACAATATGAGGAAAAACTGTAAATTTTATGCAAATCTGGCTTGAAGAACACTGAAATCGGCACCATCGTAGGAGTGGAAGAATTGTAAAAAAAAAAAAAGAAGGAAAACTGTCGAATTAACGTCTTTTAACTGCTAAGGTTATCTTCAGACGGATAGAAACAATTTTTCTAAGAAATACCTAGGATATTTAACATGCCTCAATCGACAAGAGTACGACTGCATTACCGGGGTGAAAGTGTGTGTTGGAGTATCGCTCTACGTTGGAGTATCGCTAAAGTTGCTACGTTAGTTACCAAGCTAATCCCACCGAATGTGAGATCAAAGGTTACATGAAAAGCCTGACCATTCCTACAACCCTTTGCAATGCTCAAGTTTTTCATGTAACGTGTGAAGTAATAGTCGGCGGGATTAGCTTGGCAACTAATGTAGCAACTTGGCGACAGCCATGTTTGCTCTGATATCACTACTTTGAACTTGGCGGGCTCTTTCACCCTTGTGAGTTTTGTTTTAGATATCACTTCTTTTGTAGTTTTTTTTTTTTTTGGTGGCATCTTATTTTTGCCAGTGTCCAGTTATATCTGGCTAAGTTTGGTCAAAAAATATTGAATAGAAATGGAGATGTTAACTTTTTTTAAAATTTTCTTAGAGTGAGGATTCCAATCATATAACTTAAAGAGTTTTTTGATTTGATCTTATCTTCATTGGAAGGCCTTGGTCAAACCACGCGCCCTCTTCCAAACCAATACAATGCCTAGTCGTCGAAACGCCTAATCATTCAATTGCAAATTGACACTTGTACAACAAAAAAGATCGTTACTGCGTACGAAACTCACAAAGTACACTTTCAACAACAAGGGCGTGCACCTACCCTTGTTACTTTCCTCTTGCCGCCTGACAACCACTGCTAGACGCGAAAATGGAAAAAATGGACGAACTTAGGAATTCTTACCAGTTTGGCACAAAGCTATGAATGTCCAGATCAAGGCTAAAAGTAAGAAACTTAAACGATACAAAAGCTATGAAAACTTCAAAAAAAGTTATATTTGAAACAAACCCCACAAGAGTGAAAGAACCCGCCATGTTTCAGCTAATCAAAATAGTGATATCAGAACAAAATGGCTACCACCAAGTTACTACAGGGTGTACCAAACCTAACCGAAAAGTGTTCCCCATTAGAAAGTAGTGCTATCACCAACGGCAACGCCGTAAACACTTTTTTGCTTGTCGGGTAGTGCCAGTGTGGAACTCCCTTCCTGAGGGGCTTGTTTCAGCCTGTTCAGTTGCTGTCTTCAAAAAGCAACTCTACAATCAACCGCTACAAAATTTTCTGAAGCGCCAATTATCCTAATATCCTAGTTTTAACATGGGACCTGTGTTAGTGGAAAAAATTGCCCTTCTGCGCTCCCAACCTCTTTTTTCTGTGGTTAAACACCCATATTATTATTATATTATTATTATAACAACCGCCGACTATTACTTCAGACGTTAAATGAAAAACTTGACCATTGCTACGGGTTGTAACAATGGTCGGGTATTTCATTTAACCTTTGATCTAATAGTCGGTGGTAATAGCTTGGTAGTCGTTCGTTGGCAGGGTGATATCAATACTTCCTAAGGGGAACATTTTTCGGTAAGGGTTGGTACACCATGTTGCAACTTCGTGGCGCAGTTTTGTCCTGATATCACTACTTTCATTGGCTGAAACCCGTCGGGTTCCTTTACCCTTGTGGGTTTTGTTTCTGATAGTTCATTACAAAATCCTAACATCCAGCAGTACTTCGCACAGCATAGAAGTAGTTCTAAAATCTGTCAAATTAGAAAAGGGAGCAGACAGTGTAGAATAATGAACTGTTAACAATTTAATTAATAATAACAGGTTTATTCTGCAAACGGCCCGAAGTTTTGTAGGAACTTGTCTGTGACGGATTACAACATCAAAAGTCTATACAAGCGCATGATGCATTGATGCTAGGAAAATACAATTGTACTATCATGTTTCAAAAGTGAGACAGTTTCATAACAAGGTAGTAACTAAAAAAGTGGTTAGTCACTTAGCCGAGACACTGGAAACTGATAATATCAAGAATAATTAGCAAATAAATACTAGAAATGCTAACAATATCAGAAACAATATCAACAAGTCAGAGGCATATCAAAATCAAAATATCTCAAAATATTAGAAACAATATCGCATTCAAAAAGCAGTTTACATGTGAGGAAAAGTAATCTTTGGGTTGTTGGTCTAAAAAGTAAGCGGTTAGACTCTTTCTAATGGTATTTATTTTATTAAAGGTACATAAATCCTTCCGGTATGTCGCGCGACCCGTTGAGAATAACGTTTGCAATATTTACACAGGTTAGAGTTAATGTCACAAAATCATCTCGCTCGAAAGAAAAAAAAAACAAGAAAATAACCGTGTTGGCAATATTTACATACGTTTGAATTATTGTCGCAAAACGGAGTCATACAGGAAAGCCAACATGGATGCATGCACCTTTAAGTTGAAGCAGTAGAAATGAGATCTCATTGGAAGTGTTGAGGATTTTGTAGCTGCGGGATATTACCATCTAGGTGCGAGATGGTTTTGCGACGTTTAACTCTAAACTGTATAATTGTTGCAAACGCTATTCTCAACGGGTTGCACGACGTACCGGAAAGATTTATGTCCCTTTAATAAAATAAATGCCATTAGAAAGAGTCTAACCGCTTACTTTTTAGACCAACAACTGAAAGATTAATTTTCCTCACATGTAAACCGCTTTTTTAATGCGATATTGTTTCTAATATTTTGAGGTACTTTGATTTTGATATGCTTCTGACTTGTTGATATTGTTTCTGGTATTATTTCCGGAAGGATTTATGTCCCTTTAAGTTGTTGTTTTGATCTGGTAAATGCAGACCAGTTTGCATTTGATCGCGTTTACCAAAATTAAAGTACGTCCTGTGTTTAAAGATGGTGGCGTCTTCTTCGGACCAGGTTAAACAGACTAAAATAAACGTTTACACACGTAACCAACATTGCATCCAGCTTGAGGGCAAGCCGATTGTTGACCAGCGTGCAGAAATAGCGCTTGACATTCAGGGAACGTTAGCTGGAAGGCATGTGGAGCAGCCAATCAATTTTATTGAATTAGTGCCACTTGAGTCGAAGTGATGGTAGACAGTAAGTAATGGATTGGAACAAACGAAAGATAATTGATCGGTTGATCGACTCCCACCCAAGGTGGAAAACAAAATCTCCGAGGGGACGACAAAAGAACCACGAAAAATAAAAAATAAATCCTTAAAGGCGCCTTTTCACCTTTTCGACTCCTATAGATGAAGCTACTGTAGAATCTTGGAGCAATATAAAGAAAATAGCAGTAAATTATATATAGAATACAAAATATTGGTTTATTGAACCAAGCAAACTGTACAAAACTCCGTATGTGCCCTCACCCTACAAGAGCTAATGCTCGCGTGTGGTGTGTTGGCTACCATACTAAAAATAAACTAAAAAACACAATAATTACAATTGTCAACTTATGAAACAAATACAAAGTTTGGGTGCATTGTAGACAGAAAAAATGTATCAGTATAAAATAGAAAAAAAAGAAGAAAAAACAGAAAGACAGAAAAAGAATAGCAGTATAAAATTATTACCACCGTTATAAGCAAATGTAAAGATACAATTTTTATTAGCTAAATTTACTACCATTTTTATTACTATTTGTATTACTATTTTAATACTATTTTAAATTACTATTTTTAATAATAGCGACTGCAAATTTACTATTATTAGCAAATGCAATAATAAATGGAAAGTTAAGGTGTATTGTAGAAAAAAATAATAATAGTAAAAATAAATAAACACGCTACAAATAATCAAAGAAAATCAAGATAACAAAAAGTGCTGAAGTATTTTTCAGCTTATAACTTTAAATAAATTTTCAAGGGCCACAGTACTGATATCCAGTAGCCACCAAAACAGGTATTTCTGGAAATGATGATTTTTAGTAATATCTTTTATGTAGTTGGGTATGTTATTATAAAATTTGCTTCTAAGGTAGTAACTGCATTTATGCAGTTTTTTTTTTGTAACTTTAGGCTGAATGACAAAACTATTCCATTCACTCCTTATGTGGTAGTTGGTTACAAAACGAGTTTTAGCATGTTTATTAATTCTGCGGAAGTTAATTAAGACTCTGTAAACATACAGATGGCGGACTGGCAGGATACCTAGCTGTTGAAAGAGTTGGAATGAATGATCACGCTGTTTTTTGAAAGTCATCACTCTAACAATTTTCTTTTGGAGCTTGATAACCGGATCAATAGCATTCATGTAAGTTCTACCCGAGCATGTAATCGAGTACTGAAATTTAAAAAAAGGAACAACACTTCACAGCAGCGCCGCGAATTTTCGTAACTAAAACGAGAACACATGACCTACATTCGCCAATTGGATGACGGAGAATCTGGGACGCGGATGCTGGGTTTAGAATATGGACAACGCTATCGAAATGGTGACCGGCGCCTTTAAACGGTAAATTCTTACGATTTACGTTTTCCAACGGAATGTTTCGATGTAAAGTTTTCGATGGGATGCTCTGCGGATCGAATAACCTATACAAAGCATGGATCGACGCAGATAGAGTGATCGAAGTGAACGATACCGATAGTTGTAATTATTTACAGCATAATCTACTAGTTTGTTTCTATGGAACCGTCGTTCTCAAATGGGTGATGGTGGGCTACAGTTCAAAGGGGTCAACAGTTGTGTGGGTCAGGTGGATCCTGGATCTGAAAAATTGACCCGTCTATCGAATCACCAAGATAGGAAGGCTAATTCCTGTAGCAAACTACCTATATTATAATCCTCGATACCTCAGATTCCCCTTCGGCCACTGCTACCAAATTCGGCTCTGTCAAGACGAACGCTGCGGATCTAGCATTGACAGTGTTGCCAGATCCACAGATAAGTCTGTATATCTACAGATTTTCAAGAATTTTCCAGACAAAAAGATATTTTACTTAAATTCATTAAAATCTACACATTTTTTTTAATGTCTCGTCCACGGCCTCCATTTTAACTTACAGATGGACCCGCATCTGTCCGAGAGTAATGGAGGTAAAAATAAATGAACCTTAAAGTTACGCCCCAACTGGTAGCTGGAACTGGAAGGTTAAGAAAAGTTAGTATTTCAGTGTTAACTTATATTTTTTTTTCATGGAAATACTAAGTGCAAGATTCTTGTACAGGTCTCTACACAATACAATTATCTGCTGACCCCACGCAGTATCATATGTATAAAGATCAGTGGTTAAATTTTTTTTTTTTTAAATAATAACTATGCATCGCAAAAGAAGGTAAATCATATAAGGACGGTGAAATTCTCATTTTTGCATACCTTCAGATTTTTTTGCGCAATTTACAGACATTTTGGCGAAAATTCTATAGACATTTTCCCCATTATCTGGCAGTACTGTCTAGCAAACACTTCTAAAGGCCGCAGGCTGTACACCGAAAGTTGACTTTTATCTGTTTCTATATTCAAAGTTGCATCTTCACCCGTATTCCTGGTGGAGTAATCATTGCTACTCACCACTCATCTCTATGCAATGTCTCAAGACGGACCAAGAAAACAGTCCAGTTTCACGTATGGAAGTATATGGCGTCTTGAATGTTTGAACGGCCTTTACTACCGACACGATAGGCTGTATTCTCCAAATCGAGTTGCATGGAAGAATTGATGGACGCGGGGGGGGGGCTTCACCTACGGGTAGGTCATCGTAAACCCGCGGCAATAAACCCCTTTTATGACCAAAATGAACGACCAATTTATCGGATCACCACCACCAAGAAGCCGCGGCGATGCAAAAGGAAGAAAGGCAGAGAGAGAAAAAGAAGAAGCGGCCGGAATTCAAAGACGGAAAGGGAAAATTTAATTTACAAACGGAAAAGGGGAAACTCTAAAAGGAGGAAACTAGCTCTACGGGGCGCGCTGAAAACGAAAAGTACTTGAACGAGTGGTTCGCGTGGGACGAATTGAAGTCCACGTGCACTGCTGAGTAGTAATGCACGCGCTGAAGAGGTAAAAAGAAAACGCAAGAATTTGGAAATGGTAGCCTGTATGATGAAGAGACTCATGCCGCGGGAATGTTTTCCTGTATGCCCGGAATTTAAAGAAGAAATCGGCCGAAGTACTTCTGTTTTCGGGACCGGTCATTATTTTTCGCCGGGGAGGGAGGGGCGGGAGCGGAGGAAATTTGGGGATCATGACGTTTTTGGACCCTCTTGAGGGGGTATCATAAATTGTTCACGTCCCGTCAAGAGAGGAGGGAGGGGGAACAAAAAAACACTGAACAGCAGGAAGAAAAAGTCATTTTTGTACCTCAAAAATGGTACTTTCGGAAGTCAAAATTTCCAAAAACGCCTTAGCTTCAGTGTTTACAAGATTTTAAAGCTATTAGTAACAATACTTCAAGTATAGTTTTTACAATGACCTTTCTAGAAAAGTCTTGGCATCCGGTTTCTTCGCTTCTTCTTCTCAGAGAAGCGAAAGTGAAACACGAAACCCTCAGCCACCGCGCTTTTGGCAGTTTTAATGTTTAGCTACTTGTAGCTAGCCTACTTGACACCATGGAACAATTTCCATTTAAGTTTATTGTGCTATTTTTAAGATTATTACTAAATTCCAAAGTTTCTAAAATGTACAACACTTTCAAGAATTACTACAAAATTACTATACCGTAGTTTTAGACCCTGAAATTACTACGGTAGTCATGAAATTACCACGCCTGGTCACGCTGTGTGTCTAGCAAGTTCTTCTTGAATTTGTTCTACAAATCTGCCAGCTGACGTATCCACCAACGTGGCCAGAAACAGAATGGCAAAAGCACGGATTCAAGTGACCAGAAATCTCTTGGGAAGAGCCATTTCTCCATTTTCGTCAAGCGAGAAGAGGAAACGGATCGTAGGACCTGAATGGCCAACTGATTTACGATTTGGCAAATGTTCAACTCCACCAGAAGGAACCACACAAAACGGGAAGGAATGTCCGCCTTTGAATTGCTTTAAGAACCTTCTCTTCCTTTCTTACCCCCTCCCCAGTTCTAAAAAAAAAAGCAGACAAAAAAACTTCGTTATACCTTAACGTAAAAATAGGACAGGTTGGATAACCGATGCAGAATATTAAGTAATACATTAAAAGGACATACGTTCTCGCCATATTCTAGCATCCTGCGTTAACCACTTGGGTTTTTACGGGTTTTTCTTTTTTTTTTTTGGGGGGGGGGGGGGAGTAGGTTTATCGTTTTTTCCCGGGGATCAGTAAGTGGTGCAAAGTGGTGAGTCTTCAGCCACTGCGCCGTTCCAGTGTCAGGGATAGGTTCCTCAGTGGTGACCTCATCCTTGCCTACCAATTCGCCCGTCAGCTCACTCACCTAGACCCATCCGATTTCTCTGTGCTTGCTCCTGGTATCACACGTGCAGAATCCCATCGCACTTTTTCTAGAATAAACATTCGGCACCGCTTTTACACGCAGAGGGTTGTTCAACCTTGGAACTCTCTCCCACACCATGTTCCTACTGCTCCTTCAGTGAATGCTTTTAAGGCTCGCTTCAACGCGCTGTAGTTTTTCCTTGTTTTTTGTTGTTTTGTTTGTTTTGGGAGGGGG
>JAHWFP010083760.1:31458-43721 GCA_023313725.1 Lithobius niger
GGGGGGGTTATCGTTTTTTCCCCAGAGATCACTAAGTTTTTTTCCCCCAGGGATCAGTAAGTGGTGCAAACCCGCTCACCATCTGCCTTACATGCTGCGTCTTCAGCAACTGCGCCGTCCCAGTGGCAGGGATAGGTTCCTCAGTGGTGACCTCATCCTTGCCTACCAATTCGCCCATCACTCACCTAGACCCATCCGATTTCTCTGTGCTTGCTCCTGGTATCACACGTGCAGAATCCATCGCACTTTTTCTAGAATAAACATTCGGCACCGCTTTTACACGCAGAGGGTTGTGCAACCTTGGAACTCTCTCCCACACCATGTTCCTACTGCTCCTTCAGTGAATGTTTTTAAGGCTCGCTTCAACGCGCTGTAGTTTTTCCTTGTTTTTGTTGTTGTTTTGTTTGTGTTTTGGGAGGGGGGTGGGTGAATTCTGAGTCGTTGACTCGGAACCGTCATGCTCTCATGTTATGTTATGTTATGTTTAATAATATTATAATAATAATGTGGTTTTATCGGGCTTAACCGAGTTTTATTGACCCAAACTTCGGCTCCTGTTTTAGTTCATGAGTGTTTTACAGGTACAGTACTAATGGTTATTTGGCTCGGTTAAAAAAGGGTTTAAAGGGTTTTACGAGCGTTAACCACTCCTGGTCATCTGCCCGAAGCCCTAAGGCCCTATGTCTCGGTTAAGGTACTAACACAACAATGCCATTGACGTTCTAATGCACCACTGTTTAATAAAGCTTTCCTTACAAACAGTTGACAAACGGCTTGAAAATAATAAAGGATATATTAATCTTTTTATAGATTAACAGTTGCTTGTGTCTATTGTGCGCGCGGTGTATCTTGAGTCCTGCAAGTATTTTATGAGCGGCTACGTCTTCCTGGATGGGGTGGCTTTAATCGATGGCCGCCATTGTTTTTGTAACCATCTTGGATATCAACAAGGCACTCTGCTGCTGAAAACGTACAATCGATTATCTGTGTTCGTTCTGCTGAGAACTAAAGATAGGCCGCGGACACTATCGGACATTGATTTTTAATACAGATAGATTAAAAATAAATAGGTAAAACAGTTGAAAAAATACACTGGATGAGGTTTTATTGTGGGCTTTTTCAGGTGGGTTTGATTATTTCGGACAAATCCTGATGTTGCATGTGAAGATCGTAGGTTTTTCCTAGCAAAGTTGTCCATCTCCGTCCCGAGATAACCTAAGCCGTTGAAAAGGACGTTTAGTTTGACAATTTCCCTTTTGTCCTTTGCCTTTTTTTTCGTTTGTTAAAATCTCTGCCAGTAAATGGCATTGGATTAGAGTAGAAACGTGTAGCGAGTTTCATCTGCTTTTTAAAACAAGTTTTGCGACAAAACAGGAACTTAATGGAGCGTGAAGACTCATGTGGTTTACAGGGGAAGAAGGTGCGGGGGGGGGGGGAGCGATCGGAATTAAAAAAAAATCCCTAGAAACAAAATCCCGGTAAAATAGTCCCAGGGAAAAATCTTACTGAAAAAATCTCCCCGAATAATAAATCCACAGAATAAAAATCCCCCCCCCCGAAAAAAAAACACATTATCCAGTAAGAATTCACATTTATTCGCATTCCGTCGTTATTCCGGAATTGTAATTTTTAAAAAAAGTCGAAATCTGCACACATGTCAGTTATGCAGTTAAGCACCATCGGTCGGTATAGTTGACAAACCCAAGGTTTCTAGATTTTCCTGACAAAGTCGTTTAATTTCTTCACTTCACCGTCAAACCTTTACTCTCGTAGGTTCGGCTTCCCTTTTACCACGGGTGCCACGCAGGAAAGCCGTTCATGTACAGATATGGGCAATCTGATAACCCTTGTATTTCATGAGTTTGCACTTCAGCCGATCTCACACAAGATTACATCGACTTATACGCAAAAAGCGTAGGATTTTAGAGGAAAATTGAAAAGTCGATTTTAAAAATATCTTTCTTTCAGACTTACGTACTACAAGAAATTGAAATTGAAAAATGTCTTTGGCATTCGTTTTGCTGATATTAACCCCATCAGGTCCGGGAACACAAACACAGGATCCGTTTTTAAAGTCCCAGTTGTAGTTAAGCCAGTTGCGGAATTCGATCTCTCATACCCTTGGCTTCCAGCCCAGGACCTTGGCCACTCGTCTGTGCTTTGCTCGGTCTGCTCAGGTTTCCGGGGTACCCTTATCAAACTCAATTTTAGTTTTTTCTACATGGGTTTTTTGGTTTTACAGTTATTACGTACGTCTGATTATGATAGGATTAACGCTATTGTAAATGAATCAGGTCAGTTTTGATCCTTACTACTCGTCTTATAAACAGACACTGCAGACTCAGTCGACACAAGTAGGCACAGTAGGCACAGTCGACACAGTAGACACAAGTAGGCACAGTAAACCCAAATAGACACAAGTTAACACAGCAGACAAAACTATACACAAGCAGACACAAATAAGCACAGTCGGCACAAGTAGACATACGTAGACAGCACTGTAGTTAACACAGTAGACACAAGTACACACAAGTACACACAGTGACACAAGTACACACAGTGACACAAGTAGACATACGTGTACACAAGTAGGCACAATAGACAAACGTAGACACTGTAGGCACAAGTAGACACAGTAGATACAAGTAGACATACTAGACACAGTAGACACAAGTAGACGCAATAGACACAAGTTAACACATTACCCAAAACTATGCACAAGCAGGCACAAATAGGCACAGTAGACACAAGTAGACGTAAGTAGATAAACAGTGGAGACAAGTAGACACAACTACACACAAGTAGGCATAGTGGACACAAGTACACACAAGTAGAAACAAGTAGACGCAAGTAGACAGAAGACACAAGGCGACACAGTAGACACATGTAGACACACGCAGACACTAAGAAGACAGATACAAGTAGACAGAAATAAATCAGTAGAACAAGGAAGTGGTACATCCGGGAATTCTAGACTACTTCCTGGATATCCAGATTTTAGAGGTTGCATCGTCATGTATTCGTTTAACTATAGAGCAGCGTCAGGTGACGTCATATTGGCTACGAGACACCATTTGGAGGTAATAGCTACAAGGTACACTAGATTAAAATGTAAAGGAAAAAACGGCACTTCTAGTCAAGACAGTGCTTTGAGAGCGGATTTCTTAGGTTTAAAAAAGCGTTGTTTTCTCCAGCAACAAAAATGGAGCGTTATAGGCTTAAGAAATCCAGTCTAATAGCATTGGCTTCAGTAAAACGACCTTCTTTTCGCCCTCCAGTGCCCCTTGCAGCTAACCCAGTAACTGGCTCCACCATAGAATTATACACAACAATACTAGGTTATGTCACTGCTCTATATACTGCCACTTCAAATCGCTATGCAGTTATCGATTTGCTTGAAAAGTCACTGCACGTTTATGAGGCTGTGTGGTTTAAAATCGAAAATATGCATTAAAAAAGGAAACTAAAATGAATCTACGAGTCTATCAACGTTGCGGCCGCGTTTCAGCACTGAATACCTAGTAAAATTGTATGATCCACACAGGATAAAAACGTAATCAAAATAGTAGGGAGATATAGCACATGGGGAAGAAGGGGGAGGAAATTATCAACACCTTATTTACTCATTCCTTTCCCCCCTCCCATATCCACCTCCCAAAACCCCTTAAGTCATCATCTACTTCATTTAGAGTTGTTCCTACTCCCAAAAAGCCATAATCGACTTGCGTGGGGAGGGGCGGGGGCGTGAGTTGGGGGAGGGGGAGGTTATACACGTTCACACCAACCAAATCAATTGCTACTTTGATGTAATGACAGCAGAGGGGGTGGGAAGAGAGATTCAGCCACTGATGCGAAAAAGCACTTTCTGCACACACATATTAACACTCCAACTCCCCCCCCCCTCCCTTCCACAGGGTAAGCCACTTCTCACCTTTTATTGGTGTGGACCGCGAAATGTCGTTAAGTGCAATTTATGGTTGTCGATTTTATACGTTCGTCTTTTTTTATTTCTTCGTGGAGCAGTAGAAATCAAATATATTTCTGAGAGTGTTCCTCAAGGTTCAGTTCTTGGACCACTTTTGTTTCAAGTTATACTAATTCATGGTTGTTGATTTTATACGTTCGTTTCTTAATTTCTTCGTGGAGCAAAGGAGAACAAGTATGTTTCGGCGAGTGTTCCTCAAGATTCAGTTCTTGGACCCCTTTTGTTTCCAGTTATACTAGTTCATGGTGGTCGATTTTACACGTTCGTTTCTTTATTTCTTTCGTGGCGCAGAAGAAAACAAGTATTAGGCCAGTGTTCCTCAGGGCTCAGTCATTGAACCTCTTTTGTTTCCAATTACACTAACAACTGGAATTTAAACTTACCATGATCCCTGTCATTTTATGTATTTCCGTTTGATCATGCACCTGGCTGGCTGTGTTGTTTTGTAAGTGTTGCGGGCGTTTTTTCCTGATTGTTTTTGTATTTTCTTGCTTGGGTTTGTAAGTATTATCTATCTTTTGTTCTAGACTCTGAAGAGGAGCGCAAAAAGCTCGAAAATTAAGTGTTTTTAATGGGGCGCCAGGATTGTACCGACACAGAGTTATGTTAACTCTGGAATTTTCTTAAATACTGACCCCTGTGTGGACCCGGAATTACAGTAACTCCGGATTCGTAATTTTCTTTAAAAGTGTCTGAAACAATCCGGAATTGTAGTAACACGGAATTACCATAAATAACATCCCTGCCTCGCTCGCGCTACCGCGCTCGCTGCGGCTATACATATAACATCAGAAACCCAACCATATTAATGTCAAATTAGACAAGCGTTAGGGTAACTCCGTGTTACCACAATTCCGGATTATTTCAAACACTTCTAAAGCGAATTAAAAAACCGGAGTTACTGTAATTCCGGGTCCACAAAGGGGTTAGTATTTAAGAAAATTTTGGAGTTAACTCCGTGTCGATACAAGTCAGCGCCTCCTTTTTATTAAATGTACTTCAAGCCCATTAAGCGTTTATGGTTAGAACTAGGGTGGTATGTGATCGACCACCTTCGAGCCTCGAACTTTCATACTTGATTAATGAAAAAATTCTTGGCAAATGCTTTCACAGCTTGCTAATTAAAGCATTTACTAACAGCTTTTCGCAATTATTGGTTTTATTCGGTTTTAGCTTTTCTCAATTTCTCCGACTTTTTTCGGTTTCCCAAGTTTTCGGTTCTATATAGTGTGGGATGGCCTATGTTTTTTTTTTAATGGAAAAGAAGGGCTGTCGTTTTATTGTTATTTTTCTGTATTGCATGAGTTTGTGTCGCTCTTGCTGAGGTGTGATTTAAGTACCATTTCCACTATTTTCGCCTATTTGAACTGAGAAAAATCGTCGGAAACTCCTTTCAAAACAGAGATGATGTTTCTGCCAGAAGAAAGAAAAAACCGTACAAAAACCTCCATTAAGCCAAAAAACTACGTCAAGTTTTCTCGCCATGGAAAGTAGTGATACCACAACCAAAATGGCTACCACTCTGTAGGTCCCAACCGAGAATCACTCAAGCTTAAAGGGATATACCTCCCAGCGCCATTTTTCTCGATCCGCCACATCTAGTACGGCCCCAAAGGTCTATTTACTTACCGTTAGTCTTTTCCTTGCTAAAAATCCGTTTTAAAATGTGGCGTCTAGGAGATTTTTTGTTGAATATTACTAACTTTATTTACGTTCGTCCCGAACTTACATGATGCATCGCGCGCCTACAATGACCTTGAAGTTTTATCTGTGTGTGCGCAGTGATAATTTTAATCGTTTGCTAGTAATTACTGCGAGACCAAAAATCTAAAAGGTTAATGAAGTAAAAATTTATATTAATTATTCCAATAGATCGCCGAAGCAAAATTATAAGACACTAGCCTAGAAAATTATGAATTGTGATTTTAAAATACAAGAATCATTCCGGTTTTTGACGACACAATCAATGGGTTCACGCTGGCTGGACTATTAGGCACAATGCCAATTGAGACAGTAGCTACGTTTTTCGCTGCGAGGAACGAAGCTACCGTCTCAGTTGACCTTAGCTGTTGTAAATACGCGGATGTGATCGTCGCGTGGGTGTTATAAGGCAGGCAGAAGGTTATAAGGCAGGCCGGATGTTGCTTTAACCAAGAATTTATAGGGTTTGGGAGGAGAATTTGTAACTCTAAAAAGTCCCTATTGAAACACGTTAGATTCGTCCCCATTAGTTCAGTCCGAGTTTTCAGAGGGCGCCACGTGTTCTCTCTGGTAATTTTTGCTCATTTTTCAGCCCAAATCTAAAGTAAACTAAATTACAACTAAGCTAGGCTAAATAATAATTAAAATCAAGCTAGTTTCGTTTAGTTTAGTTTAATTTTAGGCTGAAAACTGAATAGAAATACCCACATAAAACACATGGCGCCCTCTATAAACTAAGACTGAACTAATACGACTGTATCCAAGACGTTTCAGTATTGGTCTCGGTCACAAATTCTCCTCCCCAACCCTATAAATTCTTGCTTTAACTGACAACCACCAAGGTTGAGTGATCACGGTTTGACGAGAAACTTGGTGGCAGCCATTTTTGCTCTGATATCACTACTTTCCACGGCGACAACGTGATGGTCCCTTCACCTTTATGGGGTTGTTGTATGATATCACCCATAAAACTGAGGAGATGATGTGTTGTTCTTATTTTCTGTTTAAACGCTTTCTCCCCTATCGAAGCAGGTATGGTGATCAAACAGCCCTCTACTTGTAGATCACCTCTCAGTTGGGTGACTGACAATCAAAATTCGTAACAATAAAAAGGTTCCATTTTATGGTCAATCATTCTGGGAGTCAGGTTTGTAGCCCCTAAAACTGTTATTTATGGATGTAATTTAGGAGAAGAATAAGCTTACTGGGGGAGTTCATTTTATTATTGAAGGGGATTAGGTAAGATACGAATAAAAGAAAAAAAGAAGAGTGCCCCTTTTTGTGGGGCAACAAATAGGATCTTCAAGTAGAAGAAAAAATTTAAAGCTACCAATTAAAAAAAGGTGGCTACATTTAATCATGTCAACAGTTGAAACCTTTAAAAACTTACCCATTTTAATAATTTCAGCCCAACTTCCCCCTCCCCCCCCCAAAAAAAAAATAATAAAAAAGCAACCTACATTCGAGCAGTTTTTCTCTTGAAAGTTGTGTCGTTTATTCTGCTTTCCAACGAGAGTTGTGGGGTCTTTTCCCCCAACTTCCAGACTTCAGAACCCTCTGAACGAGCTATAAATCTGGGCCTGACAGAGGACGCAGTTAGGCTCAAAAGTAGGAGGGCGCATGCGCGAGAATGTCATTCATTCTATCTAGTATAGTCTTCGTCGTGGCACAGCCAACAAAATTGAACTCGCGCTTGGCTGGTAAGAAACGTGGAGTTTGGAAACAGGGATTGGACTGTCTTTGTTGACTGTAATGGTCAGTGCGTGTGGACTACTTGGCTAGACTATTGCTGCAAAGCCACACTGGTGCACACAGTTCCCTCCTGCAGTACGCGAAAAAAATAGGCCCCGGGGAAGGGGGAATGTTCTAGGGAAACAAGTCTTCGGGCTAAGTACTGGAAAAAAAATGGCTAGGAGAAAAGGTCCTGGAAATAAGGGCTAGAGAAAAACAAAACCATCAAGGAATTAACACCCGAGGAAAAACGGTCTGGAGAGGAAATAATTCCTGGAAAAACACCTCAGAAAAAATACGCCTGGAAAAATTACCCCTTGGAAAAACTGCATGAGTCTGCGTGGGCACTCAGTCTATTTTTCCCGGTTTTTTTTTTTTTTTCAGTTCCTATTTTCTTCGGACCTTTTTTCATGTTTATTTTTTCTCATTCACCTTTTTATTCTGGAATTTTTATGCAGCAGATATTTTCTCCCCAGAATCTTTTTTTCCAGAAGCAAATCATGGGAGACCACACACCTCGTCCTGCAAACTCCTGATACTGAGTTTAGCATACAAGGAAGAAATTTCGTACTATAGGCTTCTCTTCGTTCCTGCATTTGCAAGATGAGTTGTGGTCTCCCGTGATTTTCTGTTTCACCAGTAAATCTTGATATTTCTTTTGTTTTTGAAATTTGAAACTTTTTTGTTTTCTAAATTTAATTTTTGTTTTGTTTTTTGAATTGCCTTTAATGCTGATTTCACACTGCTAAATTCGTGTCACTCCGAGAGCGCGCTCACCATTTCACACTACTAAATTGGTCTCGCGCTAGGCGCTTATTTGCGAGCCGTCTTGGCCGTTACGGCAAAGCGTGCTGACGCGCGCCAGAGGATTATCCTCGCGTATTATCCTTCTACCCATACAAAAGATCTTTCTCCCTCGTGCTGCACTTGCCTACGTAGTCCTATTGTTGTGGGATAAGGACTCACGAACGACTCACCCCTCCCGTTAAATGCATCAAACACGGCCGCTAAGAATTTTTAAATGTGAAATCCAAAACGAGCAGCCTAGGATTGGCTCTCATTCGACGCGCGCCTGGCACGCGTCCGGCGCGTCGAATTAAGTAGTGTGAAATCAGTATAAGGATGCTTTGCTTTGGTCTGATACATGTTATAGTTTATGTTTGACTGCTGATGTTGTTGTTGTTTTAAATGTCGATGCTAGTAACCCAACAGTAGAAAATATGTTGTTGTTTCTATCGGAACAAACCATTGAAATTCCATGATTTATACTATTACAGTTGCTAGCAGCGCACATTAAAAAAAAAACAACAACAACAACACCCCCAAAAATACTGGAAATATAAGAAAGCTCGTGCTAAAATTGGAATAGTCACCCGGAAAATTGGCGCGGTAGGTGGAACTGTCTCAGCCTGGCAAAAAGCTAGAAATAGCAGGAAAAAGGTGAAAAAAGCTAAAAAAAGCTGAAAAAATCTGGAAAAAGCTGGAAAAAGCAGGAAAAAAGTGAAAAAAGCTGAAAAAAGGGGAAAAAATCTGGAAAAAGTTGAAAAAGGCTGGGAAAAAGCTGAAAAAAGGCCACGAGTTTCTTTGTATGACGACTAGGTGCCCTGTTAAATTGCAATTTCCTTTGCCCTCATCCCCGCGAAAAAAATCTCTACTGATCCCTCCTACAACTTTATGTGTGATGTGCAATTGACGCCTTTCCTCTCATCTTCCGTCTCTCTCCCCCGCAATTAATGATCCATCCCTTTATGTTACCTAACCCGCTCACCTGCGCATTTCAAAAGGAAGCCAGGTCATTAATTAAGACAGTGGCACGTGTGTGAATTTAATATTCAGCGGGAAACAGTTGCCACGCAACCCATCTGCCCTCCAATTAGTAAACTACGAAAGGATCGGATTATTGAGTAGCACGTACCAAATGAGCTATGAAGTCCAGCAACATGTTTCGTTTTCGTGCTCACCTCGTTCCATTTATAAATGTGTTTCTCTTCCTGTGAAAAATATAGCGATGTGATGGCGTAACCCCACTCATGGAGATGGAAAATATGTGACACCTAATAGAAAATACATAAAACCGCGTAGAAAACTTACAATCTCGTAGAAAATGCATAAATCCCTGTAAAACAAATACATAAAACCGTGTACAAAATGCTTAAAACCTCGTAGAAAATCCATAAATCCTTGTAGAAAATACATAAGACCTTGTAGAAAATGCTTAAAACCTCGTAGAACATGTACAAATCCTTGTAAAAAATACCACACAAAATTGCAGAAAAATACTTAAAACCTCGTAAAAAATGCATAAATCCCTGTAAAAAATACATAAAACTTCGTAGAAAATGGGCAGGTGTCTGACTTCCCCAGAGGAGTAGGCGTACAAACATGCAACCAAATCTAATGTTTTTAATAATTTAAAATAGATGAATCTAGTAAAAAAAAATCAGCGGGGAAAAAATCTACAGGAAAAAAAACCTGAAAAGTAAAGACAGATGAAGGAAAAAAAGCCGTAGAATAAAAACCGAAGGATAGAAGCCTTGAAAAAATAGTAGCAGAAAAAAATACCTTTCGTGAGTGGTAAACTTCCTTTGCCTGCCAGGTTAAATCTGAGCCAAGGCAACTGACTTAATGTAACCTAACCTATAACAAAATCAACAGCATGAAAAAAAAATCGACGAACCAACTCGGCTTTTTTCCCGTGGTTTTTTTCGCCGTATTTTTTCCGCAGCTTATTTTCTTCCCGCAGCATTTTTTTCCTCCAGATGTGTTTCACAGAAATTTTGCCAGGTCATTTTTTACGCACACGGAATAGATGGCTAACTACTTGTACGTTGGATTTATTCGCTCCAAGAAGGCACCAAACTACTGTACGAATGTTTGGAGATGTCTTTTTCGGAACCAGCTGCACGACAAAAATATAACCCTTAATCTGAAAGCATTATGCTCTCAAAATCAAGTCGTTCCTCAGACGTTATTTGATTTTTTTCATTTTATTTTGGCGCTCGCGGTAAGAATAAGCCACCGCTAATCCTTTCTTTTACCCCGTCAAGCAAAAAAGAAGAACAAAAACGAAGAAGAAGGCCGAATTTAGTCTAAGAGGATAAAACGAAAACCTCGACCTCAACGACAGTGAGAGGAGAGCGAGTGTAAAGAAACATCACGTTTTGGATGAGAGCTTGATAACGAGGCTCAGGAGAGGGTAAAAGCTTTTGTCACCTCCAACCCAACTCCTCAACAAGCCGCATTCAGTGCCACCTTCGCCGCCGCCTCTCTTGTTCTACTTAGCGACAAGCACGACAGAATCAACAAACGACGAAGATACCATTCAAATGTAAAACACGTTGTCTTTTTCAACAACGGTGAAGACACAGACAAGGTTTGAGATTAAAAAGAATTATGGTTTATGTAATAAGGAAATTAAGCACGTATTTTCAGTGACATCTTCCCCGCGCCTTCCTTAATTCCTAAAAAAAAAATCTCACTTAAAGTGAGGAGTGTTTCTGTGGGAAATGGACGAACATAGACGGGAAGAAATGATGAATTTTACAGGGGAAGAGCATAGCGAACTCCTGGGTTTTGCAGAACATATACTGGAAGGCGTTTCCGCACACTATAAATGTGAGGCATTTTGCCCTTTTTTCTAACCTAAACCAGCTTAAAATATGAACGGAAACTTAAAAAGAACACATAGCCGCCCCTACAAGGATTACAGCTGATTCTCAGTAGCATAAAATACGAATATAAATTCGTTTTTCTGTTACTGAGAATCTGCTTTAAACCTTTTGACGGCCGATTGTGTGCTCTTTCTAGTGTTAAATTCGTATTTTATGCTAGGACTACTGAGAATCTGCTTTAAACCTTTGAGGGCCGATTGTATGCTCTTTCAACGGTTAAATTCGCATTTTCCGTCAGCATGCCCATTCCTCGACCCATTCTATACAATCGGCCTCAAAGGTTGAAAGCAGATTCTCAGTAGCATGAAATTCTAATTTAAATTCGTATTTAAACCTACTGAGGATCTGATTTAAACCTTTGAGGGTCGATTGTACGCTGTTTCAAGGGTTAAATTCGTAGGTCATTTTATGGTACTGCGAATCTGCTTTAAGCCTTTGAGGGCCGATTGTATGGAATGGAACGAGGAGTGGGCATATTGACGGAAGGTACGCCCATTCCTCACGGCAAAAAGGGACAGTGGGCTGCAAAAGATTTCATGAAGCGGCGGTATGCCACGCCGCCGCATACCGCCACAATTTGAGCATTGCTCAAAAGTTCCAAGAACGCTTATTCGTGTTCCTTTGGAGTTTTGACTTCGATTCAGCAAAAAAAATAAAAGCAATCTCTTTCAGTGACCAATGGATTTCGGTTCCTGGTATATCTATCGCTTCTTCTTCTTTTGCCTTTTGTGCTACCAAGAAGAATCCTCAAAGATAAGGCCACTTTTCTCGTTACCATAGCAACCACTTAGACCCGACCCCACGAGTGTAAGTTTACTTACTGAAAAGTAATAAAAAGAAAAATGTAACACGCTTGCATGCGTTGATATTCAGAACTGTGCAAATCTTCCCATCTCCATCTTTTACCCGTCCCCTCCGTCATCCACCAAATCTGCAACCCCCCCCCCCTCCTCCCCCGTTTGCCTTCTCTACAACCCCTTCCCCGCTCCCTTCCTTTCTCTTTTCCGCGATCCAGCGTCTCAGTGCGCGTTCTTCCGCCTCGCTTGGCGTTTGTGTCTCGTGCATCCTGCAGCTTCACGCAAGCGGAAGATGCAGGCACGTGCAGAAGAACGCTAAGAACTTGCATTATGCACTCCCCCCTCTCCCCCGCCTCTTCATCTCTGGTGAAGAGAGAG
>JAHWFP010083762.1:0-12495 GCA_023313725.1 Lithobius niger
GTCAGCATCTCATTCAGAGTTAGTGTTTGCTGTTCCCACTACCTGTGGCCTGTGACTGGGAGGGGGACAAGTACCTGCCAGTCAGTGCTGGCCGGGATAGTTTTAGAGACTGCCGTCCTCTTTAAGTGGCTATGGGCCTATTCTGGCCACATTATATTGACGGCTTGTGATGAGCGGAGGTTTCTTCGTTCGATTCCTGGGTTTTTCTTTCCCCTTACTACGCTTCTCTCTCCTAAAATCTTTTTGGAAGGTTGTAAATCGAGCTGATTCATGTGTAACGTATAAGTATTAGTTTGGTTCAGATGACATTTTTCTACCAAGAAATTGATAATAAAAACAACTTTGTGCTGCGATATTAATTTTAGTGTAAATTGTTGCTGATGAATTAATATAGATTTTTTTTTCCGTCTTTCTACAGACAAAGGCCCCACGTGGCTTTTCATTTTTGAAGTTTAGCGCAGCTGGGAAGGCCACTTGGACTGGTACAGAATGTTTAAAAGATGATGATCCAGAAATAGACAGTTTAATTAAAGAAGAAAAAATGAGACAGTCGAGAGGATTAGAGTTGATTGCATCAGAGGTTTGTTAATTCATTTACTTTCAGAGACCAACACATAAAGACGTTTTAAGTACCTAACGTTGAGGCAGTTATTGATCAGCAACTTCATGAAAGTTTTATTGCTAACCTGTTGGCCACACCAGACGTTGCTGTTACAGGTGTTCGGTTGCATAATACAACCGGCAGTTTGAAGAAGTTCGTATTATAGTGTTTCAATTCAGAAAATGTACTATAATAAACTAGGTTCCAGTCCGTCGAAAGACTGACCAGTGAATTTATTTCGTAAATAATCACTAAATGATGTGGCCCTTATTTGTGGGTCTTGAAATTTTGTGCTGTGCGCCCCGTTCCGGCCTACTCCACATTCTAATATTAAAAAAATTACTTGGCTCCTTTTTTTGTTTTCAATACCTACTAAAGACCTTTGAATACAACGTAGTTAAACCAATTATGTCTTCCTCCATTTCCCCCCTATCCATTGTTTGAGAGTGCCGCCTCAAATTACCTAAGCCATTAAGCTTCCGTACCTGCTTCTATTCCCCCCCATCCTCCCAAATTGCCGCACTCGAGAAATACTTCTCCGTTTTCTCAGAATCCACTGTTTTGGGTTTGAAAACGTGACACAATATCCACCTGCGGAATTTAGTTTGCATGCTAGTATTCCCCCTTACATTCTAATAACATTTTAAAATTAATTGGCTCCTTTGTTTTGGAACCACTTCCACAGCGGCTCCAAGCGCGTCCACCATCAATACATTTACATGTATACATTGGTATACATTGGTTGTACTATCTCCGTTGGTGTAAAGGGTAAATTAAGGTCGCTGTTTCTCGAAAATAAGGTCAGTTTTTTCCAAATTTACCTAACTAACCTAACCTAAACTAACCACATAACGCCAGAAACGGCAATCAAAATCTTAAACCTTTCTAAACTTCACGCGCCGGAATCTAGATAGGTCGGCCATCATGCTCGGAGCTTCTGCGGAAGTGGACCCTTTGTTTTTATTTTTTATTTTTGGTCTTCACTATAACTAGGCCTACAATAAAGACATTTCAGTGTAAAGAGTGGTGTTCTACTTGGAAAATTCAGGGAATTTATTAAGTCTGCAAAATTCGGGGAAAAATCAGGAAATTTGATAAATAAACACTGAAAGTCAGGGAATTTGAAAGAATTTTTCCAGAAAGTCTTTCATCTATAAAGAATAGCTAATTCGAATTTAATTTTCTTCTTCTAAAACCTTCACTTTATTTCAGTTAAAACTTCGTGTTCTTTTTGTTTTGTTTCGGATAAACCGAAAACTCATTAGGCCTAAGTAATGTGGGACGTTACGTGTTTTAAATTTCCTTTATAGTTTCGTTCATATTAAGGGATTTTTCCTACTCTTTACCATTACCAGTTAGGACAGTGCATTTTTTCTTTTTTATTCAGCAAAGCAATGAGATTGTTATTGCAATTTCAGTGAAATGTGATAAAGAAAATAGTTATAGGAAATTGTTTTAGAGAGCCACTTCCACAGCGGCTCCAAGCTCGTCCACCATCAATCTGTATACATGGAAGGTTGTACTATCTCTTGGTGTAAAGGGTAAATCAAGGTCACTGTTCACGAAAATGATGTCATTTTTTTCCAAAATACAAGCCTCGCTCGCTGCGGCTAAACACATAGCATCAAAAGCCACAACCTAAACTTCATGCACAGGCTGGCAAGCATGCTCGGAGCTTCTGCTGAAGTAGGCATTGTTTTAGTCCTCCACTGCACCTTTCTTCGATCAAGAAAAAATCTGGGAAAAGTGTCAGTATTGTTCTGGGAAACCTACAAAAATCGGGGAATTTCATTGTGAGCTTTTGAACGCCACTCTGGTGTACGACTACGATGTTGTGTAATTGTCTCCAGTCATTGCTTCACCCTTGCCGCCACACCTTCCCCAAACGTGAAGCAACACCGATTCCTTTCCTGCTGCATCGTAATTTTCAACCTTTTTTTTTCTCCTCTCCCCAAGCTCCATAAAGTATACATAGATTCTTCCCCATTCTTCCCCATTCTTACCTCCCCGTATCTGCAATGCACTTTCACCACCCTCCCTCCAAACATGACTCACTTATCGCATGGCATCCTGGAAGCGTTACGCAGCCAGCCAGCCAGTCGCGAGGGCTTTCTTTTATGTAGTGTGTTGTAACTGCATTTGAAGGATTAGCTATTCCAAGAAATTTCGGTACCGCCACGCAAATAAAATTGGTTGGTTGCTTGCGACGACCAAGCATATTTATTTCATATATTTTTTGATTTTATTTGCTGGTCATATTTCTTTAGCCGTGTAAAGACTATTTGCGCTAAGGGCTTATAACTGACTTGTAGAAAAAATAATCTTAGCTGCTCACCAAGTTGAAATAAGGGAATGAATTTTCTCACTTTTTCCCTTATTGATCTGGCATTCATATCCCATTTTTAATTTTAATGTAGTTGGCGGGAAATTTTCGATCTGATCTGTAGAGGTGCCGTAAACAATCATTCTACTGCGGCCGCATTTGAGCACATCCGTCCTTAAAAAGCTTATGAGGTAACCTCAAATCTTCAATACCTCATGTAGTAGTCCAAATAATAATTTAAAAAATTGCTGCTGTGCTAATGCGTGAAATTTGCATCAGGGCCTATTAAAAAGCTTGTTTCTAGTTGCCGGTGAGAAAATATCCACTACCTGTAAATTTATTTGTATTCAGTTCCTGAGTGCTCGTTACTCTGGAGGAATCAAAACTCTCTGGATCCGCCTAGCTCAGACACCCACCTGCGCATGCGCGGGACCAGCATGCGCAGCCCTCCTATAAATGGAGTTACGGCGAAAGCCAGCCATCTCTTTTCCTCCAGCCTCCGTCCGCGACACATCGTCGCTGTTACCCTCCTTCGCTTTCGTCTTTCGCTTTCGTCTTTCACCGTCTTTCACCATGAAGAAGCCTACACTTGAAGATCACATCTGAATCTGTCGAAAGTCCTTCGTTCTGAAGATCGAAAGTGAAAGCCCTTCGTCCATGTGGCCTCTCATCGAAAGCCTTTCACCACCACCACTCGTCGATAGCCTGATGCTGTCCACTTTCTCCACCTGATGCTGTCGTCGAAAGTCTTTCATCTTTCACTTTGCTTTCATCGAAAGTCCAAGATGGCGCCGAATCTACTAGCACCCATATTCTCGTCGAAAGTCCTTCTGCATCATTGCCACCCCTACGACTTCTTCTTATCGACCGTCGGTAGCTACATGCCCCACCTAACTGGAATCCCCTGCTCTCTATCGCCGAGTTTTGTCGCTTCCCGTCGACGCACCTTGGAACCGTCTTCTGCCGCTGATCACTTTCATAAACCTTCGCCGCTTTCACCTCTTTCGTCACTTTCATCCAAGATGGCGTCACATCACTTGCATCGCTTTCGCCGCTTTCACCTCTTTCGTCACGTTCGTCAAGATGGCGTCACATCACTTGCATCGCTTACGCCGCAGCCTTGTCGGACCGACATGCTTCTCACCTGATTCTTCCTTTTCTGCACATCAATTTTAAGCTGCTGTCCCTCATTCGTCTGAAACAGCCATCCTAACCTTCAATCATATGCCTGCTGTCCCTCACCTCCGCTTATGACAGCCACTCGACCTTCTATCAACGCCTGCTGTTCCTCATTACGTCTCCAGCAGCCATTTGAACCCATGGTCAACGAGCCTGCTGTCCCTCATCTTCGCTGTAACAGCCACTCAACCTTCTTTCATCGCCTGCTGTCCTTCATTTATGTCTCCAACAACCATTTCAACCCATGGTCAATGAAACTGCTGTCCCTCATCTGCGCTGTAACAGCCACTCAACCTTCTATCAACTCGCCTGCTGTCCCTCATTTACGTCTCCAGCAGCCATTTGAACCCATGGTCAACGAGCCTGCTGTCCCTCATCTTCGCTGTAACAGCCACTCAACCTTCTATCAACTCGCCTGCTGTCCCTCATTTTCGTGTATAACAGCCATTTCAACCCTTTGTCAACGTGCCTGCTGTCCCTTATCTTCGCTTGTGACGGCCACTCAACCTTCTATCAACGCCTGCTGTCCCTCATTTTCGTCTCGTGCAACCATTCTTACTCTTTGTCAACAGACCTGCTGCCCCTCATCTGTGACAACCACTCAACCTGCTATAAACACACCTGCTGTTCCTCATTTTCGTCTGCAGCAGCCATTCGAACCCTCTGTCAACGTGCCTGGGCCCTCATCTTCAGCTGGAACAGCCATACAAATCCCCCCTATTGTAAAACCTGCTGTCCCTCGTCTTCGTTAATGACAGCCACTCATACCTTCTATCGACGTGCCTGCTATCCCTCACTTCGTTTGTGACAGCCACTCTAACCTTCAACCGACATGCTTACTGTCCCTTCCCAACGCACACCTTACGTTTCTTGACATTGCTGCAACTTAATGGCTTTGGCTACGCCATTCAACCTAAATTCGACTTCAATTTAAATGCATCGACATTTCTCAACCCATCATAATCCCGGCTTTTGTTGATCCCTCGTTGACACGTTAACTGCTCCAACAAAGCAGTTCGCTTGTGTGCCACCTCCTTCCTCTGGCGCTCGTTCCCTACTTGGGCTTATTGCGTCCGCTCGCAACTGTGAAAACATCCTTCTGCACGATGTTTTGTGTTCTCCATCACTGCTTCTACATGTGGAATCTTCATGTCACCACAGATCCATTACACTGCCTCGTCTCATGTTGTTCAACCTGAAATCCGAGCTTCCACGGATTTTTCGCTGACAACACCTACCACGAGCCTTAATCATGTGGTGCTGCACTATAGGCGTCACGCGGGTTCGTGCTCCCTGCTCCTTAAACATTACATGGTCCGCCATCCGCCTGTCACCGTCGCCGCTTGTACAACCCGATGCTGACACGGTCAGTCACTCCCAACTTCGTGAATGTTCTGAAACCTTGCCTCCCATATCGAATGTTTCCTTAACATATTAAATAATTAGGACATCACCCCCCCCCCTCCCTTCCGGCATTGAATGAACCACGGCCGACGTCACCAACACTTAACGTCCTTGAATTGCAAGTCCGCTTCATTGCACTCACTTTGCTCTGCACTTAATGGCTAACAAAGCTGTCCATGCCCTGGCTTACATCACCACTGCAGCAGCTTACATCCGGAAGTAGGTGAAGTGTGATCCTGTTCCTCCCAGGTGACCCCCGCCGTTTTGCATCCATGCACTACGCTATTACTTCATGCATCGCAAACTTGACTGCCGCTGACAGACTCTTCCTGCCATTTTTCAACTGAATCGACGTCACTTACACCCGTCGTCGCTCTTTTAGTCACGAAGTTCATCCACCAAGCCCACGACAGCCTCACAGGTTCTACACAGACATCAACACCACCATGACTGCACATTGATTCGGGTCACTTACAATCACTGATGTTTCTCAATCCAATCTCCATCGCTGTACATCCATATGCTGAGCCATGGAAGAACCCAACCGTCTTCACAAAGCTCCTTCTTGACTTGACATGAATACGGACTACATCGTCCGGTTTTGTGACACAGCCATATGTGTCATCCACTCCCCCCTGAAGACATCAGCTGACCCCCATCTCTAACACCTCTCTGATCCACCACATCTTGACATTGGACCAACACTCTGACTAACCAATGGATCTCTGGCAACTCTGTTCGACCAGCCAACTTGTCAACAGCTTTGCGTCGCAACTCTTTTCTCTGGATTCAAATGATGGTCGCCACGCAACTTGGAAATCAACCTTCCCCATGTTCATGCGCTTTATTCATCATATTGTCAACCGTGTAAGCCCATCATACCACCAACACTGTTTTCACTGCTATTCGAGCATACACCCCTTCAGCTTATAATACCTCCCGTATTTTCAACTGGATGCCTGCTACACCACATCATGTGACTTCTCGTCAATCTTCCTGACAACGCCGCCACACTTGCTCACTGCCACTTACGGTCCCTCAGTAACCTGGACTCCACCCTGCCCTTTCCAACAGACTTCAATACATCATGTGCTGTTTCTAACCTAAGGGGGTACATTCAGCTGTTCACCACTCTCCCTTATTGCCCATCAACATGTTTCCAATGAATAACCCGCAATTTTACACCATCGGATCTTGCCCGCTAATACTCCCTTCAACTCTGGACAACGACATCCCATCATAGTGACATCATTACGCTGCACTCTCATCATTCAGTCACTTCTCCGCCAACATCCTGAGTAACTGCCGGCACTCCACATCATGAACGATATGTTCTTTTCACCTTGCAAACCTGGCCATAGCAACGTTCTCCTCGTTTCTTGCTTTCTCGCACCTACTACGAACGCACCCCACCACTCACTCTGGCCCATTTGGCCCTTCATCCAACCACAGTTGCTCCAACCCCTCTTCAATCCACTTAGCAACTTCTTCCGCACCTTGCACCCGCTACTTCTACCTCATGTGAGAGCTCCATTCCCTGCACATCACATCTGAACCTCTTCAAACTCTGCATTCGGCATAGACTTATGCCCCTTCATACCCCCCCCCCTGAAGTCCGAACTTTTGCGTCATGATATATCGCACTCGTCTTGACACTCGCACTATGCTCTTAACCGGACTTGCCGCATCTTCCCGGGAAACCTTAATCCGGAATAATTAGACTTAAACGAACACTCTCGAAGAATCCTTCTACCTCCTGCTAAAGTTCCTGGTACTGTAATTCCATTACTTTCTCAATTCACTCACCTTTCACTTAACCGCAATTCAACTCTAACGGTAAAACCTTTTACCTCACACCACACCCCTCATGGACTAACCTGCCACCCTGAAGACCATGGACTCCGTCCAACACCCTTCCAACTTGCTCAACACACAGTCAACACCTAATCTGTGAATAACTCCAAGCCAACGCAACAACTTAAACTACGGGATCCTTATCCCGATGATGACCTCCATTTTCAAGGTTCGCCAACAAAACAAGACTCTCCTCCTCATATTCTGGACCTCAAGAAATCTATTCTCACTTCTCCACCCACTCTATCCTCCTAGATGGTATCCAATCAAGGATCAAACACCAAGAAAAGCATCTCCGTGCGCCCCCCCCCCCCCCTCAACGCTGGAATCTGGAAACTCGCCGAACTTATTCACCAACTCGCCTTGGTAATTGAAGTTCCCTCCCCACTTCGACAGCCCCTGCGCATTATGTCGGCCGTGAACAGAGTATGTTGCGCCTGCAACAATTACCACAACTCTTATCACAGGGGACCCAGCTCTCACCCTTGGGGGACCCGCCATGATGGTGCCCGTCACATATACTGACGAGGTTTACTGTAAATGCAAATAAATATACAGGTAGTGGATATTTTTTCACCGGCAACTAGAAAGCCCAATTTTACCTGGGGCGAGGTCAAAATTGGTTTCTGTTGCCTAAGGAAAATATACAATACCTGTAAATACCCGCCCAACCTCCCCTCTCGAGTCTCCATCTTGGCTGACATATCGTGAGGAAAAGTAGATGGCTGGCTTTCGCCGTAACTCCATTTATAGGAGGGCCTGCGCTTGCTGGTCCCGCGCATGCGCAGGTGGGTGTCTGAGCTGGACGGGTCCAGAGAGTTTTGATTCCTCCAGGGTAACGAGCACTCAGAAGCTGAATGCAAATAAATTTACAGGTAGTGTATATTTTCCTTAGACAATAGAAACCAATTTTGACTTCGCCCTGGCTTTCTTGCAGGGTTGAATGTCTTCAAATAGTTTGATTTAAAACTGATTAAATCAAGATGTATATCAATGCAAAATAATTAAATTTTATTTTAAGTGTGCTATTTACCTTTGCGGATAACAGAAATCTTACCTAAACTGCTTTATTTTCATTTCCGTGGACTGACTAATGCGTAAAGTAGCTCATAATACGCGATTCCACGATTAGCCAAAAATCGTGGATTTTAAATAAAGCTTCTGACAAAGTTTATTTTCAGTGGTATGGGATTATTGCTATGTTTGGGGTCATTAAAGTTTCCACCGACGATCGTGGAAAAGAACATTTCTCGCGGAAATCAATTATTTCCCCCAAATCGCGCGTTTTGTATTACCAAATTTATAGGTTTGGGTAACCTTTTAAGCAGGGAGTTAAAAAAAATTATCGTCGGTCATGGAGCGAGTTGTTTTTTTTTCGTTACCCATTTAGTGAGGCACTAACGAACTATTTATTCTTGCGAAAATTATTGGACACAATTATTTCTAACTTACTACACGCACGCAACATATAACATATATTCATTAAGGTGCACAGAAAAAAATCACATAAAAAGCTTTAATAGTTTAGGAGAACCATTTTTAAAAAAATTACGGGCGGTAATGAACTTAAATTGAAAATCTCCGTGTTGATAAAACGCGTCCGATAGTCGGCGTTAGTTAGGCTACAAATCGTTGTTCCTACTCGCTACTAATCGGCGCTGAAATGTCCGGAAACAGCCTACGATCTTTCCGTAATTGCAATTGTATACCATTAAAAATGTAATTGTGTGTTACCGCGAATAAACAGACTAACCAAGATGCCGAAACTATTTTGATATAGTCCAATAATTGTGGAAACTTGTAAGTCTATACCATGACAAGTGTGAAGTAGGCCGATTCTGGAAAAAAACAAGTCGGTTCCGGTACTTGTTTACCCGGTGCTGGTCCGATATCGGTACCAGTGGTATCTGCAGCCGGTCCCAGTGCCAGTATTGGTATCTGCACAGCTTTAATAATAAATGATGTCCGTAGACAGGTTGTTCATTCTTTTGGTTTATTTTAAGTAGTCTTTAAAGAAAAGTGTTACACCTGCATATATTTATCATCAAAGTCTTGGCTGGGAGCCGCGGGGGCCTTCGACCTCTTTGTTACAACGAACAAAACGAACAGTGGTCAATTTTTTTTCTGAGTAACTGAGCAGATAGGACATGTTTTTGTGTGTTGATTGTATAGAATGGTATTGACGTAAAGATTTTTGTTTTTAATTCGACAGTTTGGCAAGTTGAAAACTGTTACTCGCTAGTATATAATAATGAAAATTCAAAGCATCGATTTAAATAAAAAAAAATCCTGATGTAGGCTAAATCCAATGGATCTCACTATTTTGATTTTTTTTCAACAAAATCTTAGTTTCTTTATTGCCAAAACATATTAACCTGATAATTTTAGCATTACATTGTTCCAATGTGATGTTCCCCTGGAGGTTTCTTCTGCTGTGCAGCCTCCTGCTTGCGTGCCACACTGCGCCTGCACGGTGCAGTCCTCCCTTATAAAAGCGAGAGCGTGGACGCTTTCGGCATTAATTTTCCTCCAGCGTACGTGTCGTCTAACGCCTCCACATCGCTCTGTTCCCCGCCTTTCGCCCGCTTCAAGACTTTCTTCGCCCCGAGTCGCCAAACGGCTGCCTCACCAGCAACTGCCGAAGTCCGTACCCAAGCTGACAACGTCAACCTTCTCCGTCATTGCCGTTCTGGCTGGCTGCACCTGCACCTACGGCATCCCTTCGTCTTTTGGCTTTCGGACGAAAACACTTCCACCCTACCGGCCTCCGCCCCTCCCGCCGACACGCCTCGACGAAGCGCTAGTCCTTTAGGCCGCACCAGATTCCCGGATATAACGTGCAACTCGTCTTACTCTGATTTCGGTTTCGATTGTTTCCGGCAACGATTGTATTTGCTACCGTGCTTTGGTCACATGACGTCATTTCGATCAAGTTTTCATACAACTGGGTCAATACTCGAGGCCTCGTTCAAGTGAAGAGCAAACACTGTTCCTGTTCTCCACAGACTGTCTCGACCAGAGTTACCCTACCGCTACTTGTCTCATTCGTGACTAACGCCCTCGTTTTGAGTGAAGAATCAAGTTGGATGCCATCCGCTTTCCTTGCTACTTTTCTCGTGGCTGCCCCACGTCTCGAACGGAATTCAAGTCATCTGTTACTGTCCACACTGCTGCTCGTCTCATTCGTGGCTAAAACCAACGTTTTGAGTGTTGAATCAAGTTGCTCCTGCTGCTTGTCTCGACCGTGGTTCAACCCACGTCTCGAGGGAAAATCAAGTCCACTGTTGCTGTCCACTGCTGCTCATCTAACTCGTGGCTAATCCCACGTTTTGAGTGAAGAACCAAGTCAGAAGCCGTCTACACCAACTGCCGCTTGTCTCGACTGCGGCTGACCCCACTTCTCGAGTGAAAATCAAGTCAACACTTGCTGTCCACTGCTGCTCGTCTCACTCGTGGCTAAATCCCACGTTTTGAGTGAAGATCAAAGACGGAAGCCGTCTACACCTCTTGCTGCCTGTCTCAACCGTGGTTCACCCCACGTCTCGAGCGAAAATCCAGTCAACCGTCGCTGTCTACTGCTGCTCGTCTCATTCGTGGCTCAATCCCATATTTTGAGTGAAGAACCAAGACGGAAGCCGTTCTCTCCTCTTGCTGCTCGCCCGGACCATGGCTGACCCCCGTCTCGAACGAAAATCAAGTTGACTGTTCCTATCGTCTGCTGCTGGTCTCACTCGTGGCTAAATCTCACGTTCTGAGTGTGGAGCCAAGACGGAAGCCGTTTGCACCCCTTGCTGCTAGTCTCGACCGCCCACGTCTCGAGCGAAAATCAAGACATCAGTTGCTGCCCACACTGCTGCTCGTCTCATTCATGGCTAAAACCCGCGCTTTGAGTGAAGAGTCAAGTTGGACGTCATCTGCTTTCTCTTCTACTTGTCTCGTCCATGGCCGATCCTGTATCTCAAGTGAAATTCAAGTCACCCGTTGCTGTCCATACTGCTGTTCGTCTCAACGTGACCAAAAATAATAAAAAAATAAAAACCCACGTTCTGAGCGTAGAATCAGGTCGGTAGGCGTCTCCATGTCTTATTGCTGGTTCGACCGTGGCTGACCCCACGTTTCGAACGAAAACCAAGTCTACAGTTGCTGTCCACACTGATGCCCGCCTCATTCACGTTTCGAGGTAAATATCTCGCCGGAAACCATCGACATCGCTTGCTGCTCACATTGGTGCTCGTCTCACTCGTGGCTAAAACCCACGTTTTGAAGGAAGAACCAAGTCAGAAACAACCGTGACTGGATCCAAGCCTCGTGTAAATCAAGATAACAATGGCCGTCCACACTGATGTTCGTCACATATTTGCCTCATAGAAGCTGCTGGATAGCCGCCTCAGTGACCCAACCGCGCATGCACGGTACTCCCTACACGAATGACGGCCACTTGAGCCTGTCATCTCTTGGTCTCAAGCTGCCGTTCGAGCGGTCGCTCATCTCTGCAGTTTCTTCTCCTTCATCGTGGGCCCCTTCCCGTTGTTCCCGGGATCGCTCCACCTTCCGTAAGTTCAGGCTGGTGTGTCTCCCCCGCCTTCCACCAAGTTCATCATCAGGACTGAAGACACCGCCTTTCGGCCTGATCCCACCTACCTTACGCTCCTTGGGTCCTCCATCCTTGGCGGACAACGCCTTCAGTAACCTGCCCCACCGCTGCACGGCACACAGGAAATGCTGTGGCTCCCTTCGCCCACTTACGTCCGTCTCCACACGAACTCCCGATGTCTCACAGTCCCACTACCCACTGCACGTCTCCCGGTCAAGCCCAGCTGTTCACACCATCCCTTCGCCATATTAAACACACGACTACCTTCAGCTGGCGGTGACCTTTACTCGTCTTGCTCCCTCCGTGTCATGATCCACGTCCCGCACGACGCCTCTCGGAAGTCTACATCCCGGCCCAGCTCAACCACTCACGCCCATCCCTTTGCCAGGCCAACGTCCATCATGTCACGTTCAGACCCTGCAAACCCATCCTCAACTGCATCTCCACCCTGCTCAACGCAGACCCTGGTGTCGGTGTTGTCCCTTCGGTGTTGTCCCTTCGGCGTCTTCCCTTTGGTGTTTCCCTTCGGCGTCTTCCCTT
>JAHWFP010083762.1:12505-74812 GCA_023313725.1 Lithobius niger
TCGGCGTCTTCCCTTTGGTGTTTCCCTTCGGCGTCTTCCCTTTGGTGCTTCCCTTCGGTGCTTTCCCTTTGGCGTCTTCCCTTTGGCGTTTTCCCTTCGCTGTTTTCCCTTCGCTGTTTTCCCGTCGATGTCTTCCCTTCGGTGTCAGACCTTCTCTTTGCACGCCTGTGGATTCCATGGGGGGAGGCCCCCCCCCCTTTTTTTTTCTGCTTCGTGCCTTCACTGGCTTAAATAATTTGCTTCGGCCCACCCTTCGTCGATGATCGCCAACGCCTTGTGCGAGAAACTCTGATGAAG
Source organism: Lithobius niger (assembly GCA_023313725.1). Classification (NCBI taxonomy): domain Eukaryota; kingdom Metazoa; phylum Arthropoda; class Chilopoda; order Lithobiomorpha; family Lithobiidae; genus Lithobius; species Lithobius niger. Next base: position 12,803 of record JAHWFP010083762.1, read on the forward strand.
AAGAGACATGCAACCTTTCGTCCCTAATCTCACACCTCTTCCAGAATGCAAGCTTGGCAACCTACCGCTCAAACTGGGCAACCAGACCCCCTTTTTAACAACACCCTCCTCCTTCGGGAGATAGCCCTTTCATCCGCCAACCTTAACGTCTCCACTCGGCACCGTCTCCGCAACCAATCATCCAATCGACCCTTTCAGAATTTGCGCCCTCCGCCGGCCGTCTGGAATAAGGCCACATCAACAGCGCTCCCGATTCGCACGAAGAACACATCATTTCAGCTGAGAAACCAACAGCCCTTTCGGTCTGACTCCTCTCGCTCCCGCTCCAGCCATAGGAACCAGCAGAAGCGAGCCGCAACTCCCGACCGCTGAAGCTGTCACTCCTCGCCAGAGGGCAGGAGCCCCTTTCGCAAGAATCAACAATGACGCCTCCTGCCTTTCCTGCCTTCCGGTCAGCGCAAAACTCTGCCACTTCCTCTCGGTCTGGCAAGAACTGTCCCACAACACCGACTTCCTTTTAATCAACAAACATGGCTTTCGGCCGACACTCCTAGCTCTACCACCTCTGTAAACCACCTCTGTGGAAGTCCTCTTCACCAATCTCAGAATCCCTTTCGTTCGAAGTCTCGGAACTCCTTCGCAGCCAACACCTTGGCCCCATTCCAAATGCTTCCGGCATCGCTACACAAACTAGCCTCCCTCGGCGATCCGCCCGTCAAGTTCGTCACCACCGGAACTCCTGTTATCTGGGCTGTCAACCCACAGGTGGTTCCCGGCCAAGCTCATCCGTTCACGCCTTCCCTTCGTAGCTAACACACCATGGCTCCCTTTTGCTCCACGAATTCAGCCTCCTTGAGCGACCAGCCCTTCGGCCGACGTTGCCTTTCTCTCATCCAACTCCTTCGGTCATTTGGCTCCATGGAAAACCCAACGCCTCGACTTAAAACAACACAATTTTTTCTTCGAACTTCTCGAAGACTACCGCAACTCTGCTGACCACGCTTGGTTGAGCACAAATGGCTTATATCTTGTAATATGACAACCACTTGGGTCCTTCCATTGCCCAACTCTTCCTGATGGAAACACCTCACAAGCTTTCGCAAGACAGCTCTCTCCACCTAAAACCCCAAAACTTCATCAAATATTCTCAGAGATGAACTAGATTGACCAAAACACAAACTCTGTTTAAAAAAAAAAAAAAACTGACGAGAAGAAAGGAGCCAACTTCGTCTCCTCTCTGACTCGCAATCGAACGAAATCTCTGGAACAATGAGACCACACAGGAGTTGAATGTTCAACATAGTAACTTACAACAATCAGGGCAATCTCCACATCGTTAACCCACAACAAAGCCTTCTAACCGAAGTGATCCGAACACCAGCATCCTGAAGGAATCCATCAACCTCCACCTCACATCAACCTGAGGGAAATATCGAGAAAGAAAACGTACTACACCGGCTGGAACCCATCATTGCAGCCTGTACAGTAGTCAATCCCCCTTAAGCACTCAGAACGAAGCAGAAGCAAGCCAACCACGATGGAAGCTAGCCATTCATGATGGAAGCAAGCCAACCGGAGAAGATGGCAAGAGACCAAACTTCGAGGTTCATCACCTGTTCTGGACAAAGTACAAAGTTTTCAACAAACTTTTTGGGGGACAGCCTGCTTGCATCCCGAGGCACCCGTCTAGGCTGTGCCCGCCACCAATTTTTGACGAGGTCAACCGATAATGCTAAAATTATCAGGTTAATATGTTTTGGCAATAAAGAAAGAACATTTTGCCGGCCCCCAGCCAGGCCGGCTAAAAATGGTTTCTTTTTGCCTAAAACATACTTAACCTAACTCCCGCCCTACCACCCCTCTCGAGTCACCGCCTGACACACTGAGAGGAAAATAAATGCCGAAAGCGTCCTCGCTCTCGCTTTTATAAGGGAGGACTGCGCTGCGCAGGTGCAGTGGGGCATGCAAGCAGGCGGCTGCACAGCAGAAGAAACCTCCAGGGGAACATCACATTGGAACAATGTAATGCTAAAATTAAGGTTAAGGCTAATTAAGGCTAATTAAGCTAATTAAGGCTAAGGTTAAGTATGTTTTAGGCAAAAAAAACCCATTTTTAGACGGCCTGGCTGGAGGCCGGCAAAATGTTCTTTTTTTCGAGTCCTGGTTTTTTGCTGGCTAAACTGGTCTAGTTTCCGGCCTGCAAGTGCCTGTCTGTTAACCAAACGTTTTCTTTAGGGTGGCCTAAAAAAAGTGCCATTTTTTAAACTACGGTACCGATTTCCATTTCTTTGACTTATGATTTCATTTCTGGTAGAGTGAAAGGTACAGTGAAAAGTTTTATGTTCTTGTAAATATAAGATAACAATTTGTGCGTCGTTTATTTATGTATTAAGTATATTTTATCACTCGAGTGTCTAATTTTTTTTTTTTTTTTTTTGTTCGTAGAATTTTTGTAGTCGAGCAGCTCTGGAGGCATTAGGGTCTTGTCTAAACAACAAGTATTCTGAAGGTTATCCAGGGCAAAGGTATGAGTATTTCTGTCCTTAACACTAGGGGTGGCACGATAAACGATAATTCGATAATATCGTGATAAAAAAAATTTGTCGATTATCGTATCAACTTTTTCTGACTTATCGATTTATCGTGCATACCCAGATGCATAAATTGTCATTTCACGGAAGCCGTAATAGCTAGAAACAAGCGGTTTGCGGAATTACAAGGGCTCTCCAACCAAGTGTGATATACTGTTGCTAGCCCCTTTACGTTATTGGAGAGTTAGTTTCATGCAAACAATACTTAAGCATTAAGTAGCGGCTCAACTGCTAAATTGTTTCTACTTGGTGAGGAAGCAATGGACAATGGCAAGTGAATTTTCAAATCTACTGACCAAATTGCGAGTGCCACACAATTCACATTTGTGAGGGTTGCACTGTAGGCTTCATCCAAGGTTTTATTTTTAATTAACAAAATTAAGGGGGTTATTCCAGCCTTAATATTTGTTTTATCGATATTCGTGATTTAATTTTAAAAAATTGTATCAGGATAAAAAGAATTTTGTATCATGCCAGGTCGGAGACTTAAATGATGTTCAGTAAATGTAATTATTCATTGTAATGCGGCACAAGGACGTACTGGCAATTCAGGAGGAAAACTTCGTTCAAGGCATAAATCCTAGCGCAGTGGTAGAATGCGAATACGACAAACAACGAATATCTTAGCTCATCTGTCTCGCTTGTTGTCATGGTAGCAATGGTTTCATACTTGGAACCACAGAGTTAAGATTCCTAATAGTAGTACGGTGATTCTTCAATCTGTGCTTGGAACGTGTGATCTAGTTTAAGGTCTCCCATTAAGTTCGACTTGTTTTTAATTTTTGTGGTTTACCTCAGTGCCACAACCAGCTTTTTCCAGGGAGGGGTGCAAGGGCAAAATGTTGGCCCTTTCTCAACAAGTACCATACATAATTTTAGGGGACAACGGGGCTCCCGACCCACACCCAGCAGTAGTGAATTTTTGGTCCCCTGCCTTTTAGGCCCAGGTATCTTGCACCCTTTTCATCATTCCTAATTGTGGCACTGTTTTACCTAAACTCTTGTGTTTTAGTAGTTAAGAGGCTGTTTAATGTTATAGGCCAGGAGATTCTCTCTGACCAGTCCACCTCTGACACAACCTTATTATTTAGTACACCTGCCTGTCGTACTAGTGTTTAAAAATATCTTGCTTGTAAAATTTATATTTATCAGACTACAGTACGTGTAGGATTCACGGTCTTTTAAAGGCATAGTGAATCTGTGCTCACAACTTTGGGGTTGGTTTTTTCTATCTATCGCGACATACGCCCGCTGTTAAGTTCACCAATCCCGAACCGGTCGTCCTAGAGACTTCAGATTTGGTGTGCACCCAGCTGGGACCACCACCTCGCCAGCCCTAAATTTTCAGACCTCTACACTAACTAGGAAAACATTATTTACGTCGTTCTGTAAAATTAGCAACTAGATTAACCCTTTGTGTGCTAAGACGAACCCAGCTCATCATAGACAAGACCAAAGTTGAAGTATTAAAAATTGAGTCCAAACTATGCACGAGATGGACAACAATGGAGAACCGACAACAATACTAGGTTCCCTTAACAAGCCGACTCTTAAAGAGACGGCAGTGGCTCAGTTGGTAGAGGCATGTGCCTGAAGTAAAGAGCTTCAAGTCGCTAGTTCGAGTCCCGTCCAGGTTAGCCCTATTTTTGTGGAGATAGACTGCAGATATAAAATTAGTGGGCACGTAAGGGGTTAAACATTTCACCTAAGAAAAGAATAGGTTGTAAGTAATCGGAATTCAGAATGTCCATACGTTTGCACCCTGATGCTTTGATTTAAAAATAACTTGGACCTGTTAATGTAGCAGCAGCCTTTTTAGGCCACTCAACATTTATGGGAAAGGTTGTAAATTTGAGCAGTAAAGCAATTTATTTTACTTTTGACTTTAACTGATCACGTATCTTTGACATATAAAGCTCAAAGCTTGACGAGTGTATGTAGTCAGCCTTAAAAAAAAACTATTTTGCAGATATATTACTTATGGAATTTAGTACAGTATTTGATGTTTGGTTTTAGTTTTTACCAAATAAGCTAGAGGCTTGAAACTTGTGCCATTGAAAAGCTTGTTTCTAGTCCTCGGCAGAAAATTTCTACTACCTGTAAATTAAATTGCATTCAGTTCCTGAGTGCTCTTTATGACTTGAGATTTTTCGCTCTCCTGATCCGGCCATGCGCAACCCCGCTGCGCATGCATCACCATGCACAGTCCTCCTATAAAAGTAGACAGCTCGCCTCTGGTGGCCATCTCTTTTGCTCAAGCTCTCGTCGCAGACGTCGCCTAAAAAGCTGTCCTCTCCATTCTCCGTTCATCGTTCGTAGCCCGTTCGCCGTTCGCAGCCCGTTCGTCGTTAACATTCCATTGCCTGGAACTTCGACGCCGCGTGCTGCACTGCACCCGTCTTACACCGTTCGTCGTGTGCTGCCCATTCGCCTTTCAACCGCCCGTTTGCCGTTCGTCGTTCGCTGCCCGTTCGTCGTTCTCCTTACCCGTTTGTCGTTCGCCTTGCCCGTTCGTCGTTCACTGACCATTCGTCATTCGCCGTGCCCGTTCACCGCTCGCAACTCGTTCGTCGTTCGTTCAGCGTTCTCTTTCCTCCAGCTGCCGCTGCGTCGACATCGCTTTCCTGCCCGTTCGTCGTTCGCGTTCGCAAGACCCGCCGCTACAAGAAGAAGACTTCAGTTCGCGTTCGTTCGTTCGTTTACCGATCATCCCTACAAGAATTTGGTTCGTTCGTTCATTCGCTGGTCATCTCTTGATGAAGGATTCTCCTACTATAAGAAGACGCCCGTTCGTTCGTTGGTGGCATAGTTCGTCATCGTTCACTGCTCCGTTTGCCCCGCATTCAACGCCATCCATGCAGCTGTTTTGGCCTCCCTGCCTTCGACGCTCATCACGTTTCTAGACGTCCTAACTGAGCGAAGCCCTTCATCATTCCGTTCGTCCCGCTTAAGAAGCAAGTCAAGCACCCACTCTCGATGTTTCAGGCCTACCAGAAGAATCTCTGCTCGAGCCCGTCTCTCCCGTCGCTGGCCCGACCATAGTTCAAGCCTTGCCGTCATGGTCGCTTCGCTCCTGCTACCCACCATTCTCTTCCCGTTCGTCGTTCGTCATTCCCCGTTCATCGTTCGCCGATCTTGAAGTCCATCACGTCAATGTTCATTCGTCGTTCGGAAGGCCATACTCGCAAGCTTGTTCACCTTTAACAGTCCGATCCATCCACAAGCACGCTCGTCGTTTGCAAGTTCATTCCCCGTTGCAAGCTCGACAACCACCGCTGCCCCCCCCCCCCCCCCCAACCATTCTCGTTCGCCATTCACGCTGGCCGCTCGCTGTTTTACACCGACCGTTCCCCTTTGAACATCAATGAATTTTTGCTGATCCTCATGAATCCATCTCCTCATCGTCCAAGATCACACCCTTCATCCATTGTGACGTAACGTTATGACGTCGCTGATCTCACACTCCGGACTTGACCTTCAACTCGTTCCTCCCTGGAAGAAGTTGTTCACCATTCGTTGTCGCCAAACTGGAAGTATCCGTTCGTTATCAGGCCCACTTCCACCTCCCTCAACCTTGCACTGTACAATCCTTCAGAACGCCACATCAGTCATTTTCGGCCAACTCTGGAGTAATTCTTGGTCATTCGTGGCCCGTCATTCGTCTCTTAAACACGTTGACTTCAATTCCCATCTCTCTCTCATCACCATCTCTGCCTCATCCGCCGTCTTCATGCTCGCCAAGAGGAAAACCGCCTGACACTACTTTCAAAGGCTTTTGGACTTCATACTGCACACCGAAGCAACGTCAACCCTAACTCATGCCCACGCTGCACAAGCGAACTCAGGGCTCGAAATGAGCGGTATCGCATCGCAATTTGCACCACAAATTTAAACTTTAGCGATGCAAAATCAAATAATGTATAGCAGTTTAGCGATGCAACTGTATTAAACGAGACAATATAACAGCGTAGTCATGATTGTGTTGGCTAATTCCTCCTACTTTATAGGCAGGCCAAGCTTCGTACATGCATTCTGGAAAATCGTTGGTCCTACCAATCCTTCGGTATTTAGTTGGTGGCGCTTTCTTTTCAGACACTCGTCAGAATAGTCTTAACGTGCATCAGATGCCGTAATCTTGACCAATCCTCCATGTGTGTAGCAAAGTAAAAGTGAAGCAAAAATGGCTATAGTTTCAAATAAAGTAAAGTTTTTGTATTGTTTTTTACTAAATAAATTATTCTTTAAAAGTTGCTAATCATTTTTTCGTGTGACTGCTATGCAAATTTGGATTTTGTATCGCATTTCTGCTATGCAATTTTTCTAAGACAATTCGAGCCCTGGAACTCTAACTACACACCGCGTCCCCATGTCCGAGTTGGCAGTCACATTATCTGCTATGAACCAAATCAATCACAGCATCAATGATATTTCAACCCTGTTCTCCACAGGCATCAATATTCCACGACTGGATCGGGGCCACCCCGGCCATGCCAGAGGATAACTTCGCCCGACACATTACCAGTGGGACAATACCCCCCCTACTTCACCCCATGTTCCCGTGTACACATCGCAACATTGCTGACGACCACTCTAGCTGCTCGTACTCTGAATCCACCTATAACGACCATATGTACACCGTTCTGAAAACGGCCAAGTCAAGTGTTCAAATCACTTGCATCATCGCACTTTCTAATTGCGTTCGCTATAACCATACATCCATTGTTAGGTTATTTACTACCCGGGGAATAATGCCTACAGAAGCGTGTATTATGATACTCTAGGCTAACGTATAAGGCAAAAGCCTCTGGCGTGTATTTACCGTTAACAGATGTGCAGCAGGATTCCGTGGTGTTCTTCAGGCGAGTGTCACTGGTCATGGCGACGCATCTGGAACCATTTATCATCCGCGTCGGCTGGCCAGCGGACGTTAAGGAGTGTAATAGCGTGCCTACCTAACTGTAGCACAGGTCCTAGCTAAACCTGTCTAGCTAATTCACGGAGCACATGTCCGTCGCCTGTCGCAACTCGATGTCGAAGCACAAAGCACGTGGCCAACAATCGTCACGTGTTAAGACTTGTCGTTATTGTCAAGCAAGGACACAAACTATTCGCGCCCTTTCCTAACATAACCCCCACTCGTGTCCGAAGCTTGATACTCACAAGTGGGGTTCACCATCTTCTCTAATGGTTAGCTTGGCTCACGTTTGAGACAGGCTTCACTTTACGTCTTGTCGACTTCTTCCCTTTACTTTTAGGCGTCGACAATCTCATCTGTTTTACTACGTTGTAAAACTCCTCATCCTGGCGCGACATCTCCGCTCTATCTTCAGGTGAGGCTCTCGACCAGCGCATCATGTACCCATTGTGGTCAATATGAGGCACTAGTCTCCTCCGCCATCTTTGACCCAGTCAATTTGCTTTTGCTGACGCTAACTTGCACTTCTGCTCGGTCACTTAGCAACTTCACGTTTCTGTTCTTGGTGCGGTGTCACACGTCTGCGACTTCTTGTATTGTGGTGCATAACTTTCCTTCATAGTTGTGGTGACACTTTCGACGTCTTCATTCTAGTGTTGCACGGTAAATTGGTACTCATGGTATTAACGGTAAAAAAAAATTACGGTATCAGTATCGTTCATTTTTTAGTACCACGGTATTACCGCGATTATGGTACTGACGACCATTCTCGAACCAGCTTTGCCCTTTTTTTTTGGGGGGGGGGATGGCAGTAATTGTTTTTAACTAAATTCGCAAAGTAAGCGCCGTTACGGAGGTGCGAAATTCGCACGAACGAGTGAAATCCGATCCTACTGCTGGGTAGAGGAAGCGCCCACACTGCGGAAGGGGGGGGGGGGGGAGAAACGAAGCAGCTCTTCACTAACAAGCGTGTCCGAGCGTGTTTATTTGTGGCCGATTTCGTAGCGTCCCACCAACACGAAAGCTAAGCCCCGCTATTAGTAAAAAAACAACCCATATTTGATTCTATTGTGCTCAAATGGATAACGGCGCAAAATTATTTCTTCAGTTACTGTGATAGTACCGTAGACTGCCGTTTTCAGAACCGTACTGTACCGTCCTGCAAAAACTTAATACCGTGCAACACTACTTCATTCTCTTGCTGTCCTACAACATCCCCCACTAAGGCTTCTCCTACGTGGTTCTCTAAGGAACTGACTTCTCCAGTTGCATCCTCCATTTCATCACGACTTTTCCTGATTGTCTCCGTGACATCTTCATCAGTCTTTAAATGCCATCGCTAGGATCCTGCTTGAACTTTTAGAGTCGACTTCATTCTCTCGAGCCAATCTACGCCCATGGTCAATCTGAACTTTCACTTGTTCATCCAGAATACTCCGGTACTTGACTAACTTGCTAGTAGCGGGATCGGTCTTACTCATTGACCTAACATCTTCCCCCACTATTGGCTCGGATGGTGAATTACGACAATGGTCTTCCCCCACTCTCTTCGAGACGTGTAGACCGGCTTGTGTCGACTTATGTTAACTCTTTTTAAGCTTCTTTGCATATCTTTCATTCTGCCTCTTCTGTAACGCCATCGTGGACACTTGGAACCACATAGACTTGGCATGACTTTTCTTCAAAGCTTCGTCTCCCGACGATAGATTACTTTCAGCATGCCTACTCGTACATGTCCTGGAAAAATGACCTCTTTTTGGCAAGCAAAACACTTAACCTTGCGCTTCGCCTTGTTGCTCCTCTTGTTCATCTGGTTTCTTGAGCTTAACTTTGGCCGATCGTTGACAACACACGACCGTGTGTCATGTTCGTCTTCCTTATTCCCAGATTTCCGTCTCCGATTACCTTCCAGGATTAAACTTGCCACGTAATTCGGCGTAAAATCTTCTCCATCGAATAAGTCCGTTTTAAGAAACAAATTGTTACACGATTTATGCAGACTACAGAGCATAATCGTTGCCCCAAGCTCGTCTGTCAATACAGTGCAACCAACAGTTTTGGCCAACTGCTCTAGTGTTTTGACACGTTCCAAGTATTCTTTTACTATTTCGTTTTTGTTCCAAATAACTTGTGCAGTTTATTCCCGTCGGCAAACTTTTCCATTAGAGTATCCCATAGTTCTTTCGGGTCTTCGATACGATTAAAAAAATTTCTTGCAAATGCTGCGAAATCGTCAACTTTATCACTAGCGTACACTTTGCACAATTTCTTCATAATCACGAAGTAGATCTGTGTCCGCTGGTTTTACCGCTGTTCCGTTAGCAAACTTCCACGAGTTTTTGTGTTGTAAAACCAGTCTCACGGAAATAGCCCAGGCATTGTAATTATCACCGTTCAGCCGTTCAATGCCGAAAACTTCGCGTATTGTTTATTTCATCCGTCACCGCCGCCATCGCTTCTCGGCCGTTATCGAATGCGACACGTTTTAACTCAACCAGTTTTAGTGACCGGCCAACTAACGAACTCACGTTTCGTTCGAATTTTCAGTTAAATCATGTAGTTGTCCTCTAAACTCTTGATTTCACCACTGAAATTCCCTGAAACCACGTTAAAGTTACATCACTTCATCCAAAACTGTTCAAAACGCTTCCGTGTTGGTTAAAAAAAACCAATGCCGCGATCGTCAAAACAAACAAGATGGCGGCTCCCGCTTCGGCTACACGTGGTAGTAAACACGCTGAACTTTTTTTTTTCTTCCTTATTTTTTACTTCGCCAGAACTAATCCACGGACGTGTGGAGTAATAACCTTTTATTAAATCCACGGATGCTGGGCCCATAACCCTTCTGTTAGGTTATTTACTACCCGGGGAATAATGCCTACGGAAGCATGTATTATGATACTCTAGGCTAACGTATAAGGCAAAAGCCTCCGGCGTATATTTACCGTTAATAGATGTGCAGCAGGATTCCGTGGTGTTCTTCAGGCGAGTGTCACTGGTCATGGCGACGCATCTGGAACTTTGTCGTCCGCGTCGGCTGACCAGCGGACGTTAAGGATTGTAATAGCGTGCCTACCTAACTGTAGCACAGGCCCTAGCTAAACCTATCTAGCTAGTTCACGGAGCACACGTCCGTCGCCTGTCGCAACTCTGTCGAAGCACAAAGCACATGGCCAACAATCGTCACATGTTAACACTTGTCGTTATTGTTTAAGCAAGGACACAAACTATTCGCGCCCTTTCCTAACATCCATCACTCACGCTCACCAGCTCGGTCACAACGTTCGCCAATGCACACGTTTTCGGAATCCTGCACTACATCACCTTCAATTGATATTAATCATTCGGACACTACCAATCAATATGTCTGCTACAAATCGGAACACTTCATAGGACAATCAACATCCAGTCTCCGTCACCAACCTGGACCATCCTGCCGAAACTGAATTTTCTTCAGGTCCACGGCCATACCATGCTGAAAACACCAGTTCTCATCCGATCACCGAAGTTAGGCAGCATCGGGCCCAATTAGTACTGGATGGGTGACCGCCTGGGAATACCGGGTGCTGTATGCATAACTCACCTCCACTGAAACAACATGGAAAAGGACGTTAACTGCACAATCTCTCATGCCACCCTGAAGTGACATCCGTGGAAGAATTCTTCACACAACATCCCTTCGGGTCCGCCATGTCTTAACGCCAATACACCGGAACCCCTGTCACTTCTCCGCATTCCATGGCCAAGATTCTCGAGGAATTTCTGGCTAACCAACGATTTGGATCACGCCATCTTCCGCCATCCGAACCTCTCTAGATTTTTGTCACATTCATCCCAGAATCCTTGGGAATTCGACCTTTCAAAGCTACATGCTGAACTCTCATTAACAGTCAAACATGATGAAACATCCTACCACCACACAGACTTTGGCTCATATTCAACGCCACGTCAGCTCGGAAGCCATCTCCAACTTCAACCTCATGTCCTCCGATCCACAACCAGCGGCTTCTCATCAAAACCCCCAATAAGGCCGCAGCTCCTCGCACATCGCAACCCTCGGTCCCTCTCCCAGCCTTGAGTATCTCTTGGACCTCCGAGTCAAAATTAGCCTTTCACCAGAGCTGCCTCAAGTGCTCTCAACGCCCATAGGATTCTGTACGGCTGATCGCCTCTTTCACTTACCACCCGTCTTGCTTTTCAAATGACTCTATGATTGAGCTGCGTTGCGTACCTATCAACGCACGTAGTATTTATACAAACTTAAATGATTTTAGGATCTTTTTGGGGACGGGTACGTTTGATTTGGTGTTTATTGTGGAGTCATGGCTTTCGGGAGTGCATACTGATGGCTTGATAGTTCATGGTTTGCCTTATCGTATTGTTCGTAGGGACAGGGGGGCCTGCTGGTTGCGATTAATGAACGTCTCCCTTTTGTTGTAGGCGACGGACATGAGGGGGTAGAATTTCTGTTTGTCGATCTTCTCTACTTAAATTAAAGATTTCACTTGGGGTTCTTACCTGATCAATTTGATTCTTTGGCGGTTAGCGCTATGTGTGAAACTTTGCGGAGGTATCGTAAGAAGGATATGGCAAATGTGCTTGTTGGCGATTTCAATATGTCTTCCATAAACTGGGTGACTGCTTCGGCTAGCCGGGTGAATGGACGCACCTTCCTCCAGGGTACTGCTGATCTTGGCTATCAACAACTTGTTTTGGAACCAACTAGGGGAGAAAATATTGTCGATTTGGTTTTTTCCGATGTTGTCCCACTGATTTACGACGTTTCGCTTCTTGATTCACTTGGGTGTAGTGACCACCAGATGGTCTCTTTTAAACTTAGCACATCAAATTGTAGGGCTGTAACCAATAACAAAAGAATTAAAAATTATTATGCGAAACTGGACTACAAACTTCTTAAGAGTATGTTTGGATGGCACTGAGTGGTCATCTTTGCTGTTGACGAAAAACTCCACAGTTGACATGTGCTCTGCTTTTTATGGTATTTTGCGCAACTACATTTCGCGTTGCAGTTTTTTAGTTCCTGTGGGTGATGTTGGTTGTGGGATTAAGGTGCCTTGCTATCTACGTAAATTAAAGAGGAAAAAACTACAATTGTGGCACTCTTAAGCTTGACCCATCTGCCAGTAACAAGGTTGCTTACCTGGAATCTCATAATGGGTATGCTTACAAAGTCCGGGAGCATGAAAATGCCCTTGAAAAGCTTAAATTGCTGGTAAAAATCCAGCCTCCTTGTTTAAATATATGAAAAGATTATGCAAGCAGCCAAGCATGGTTCCACCCTTGAAACGGGGAGATCATTTTGTGACCTGTGATCAGGTGAAGGCAGACCTTTTAGGTGATGTCTTTGCAGCTAACTTTGTACCTCCTGATTCTGCTACGCCACTTTGGCAGGGTGATTTGGTCTCGTCTACTTTTCCTAATTTCTCTGTAACAGCTGATAGTGTTCTCTCATCTTTCTGCAGCATAAAGCCTAGCTGAGCTGTGGGTCCCGATGGGTTATCTGCTTTTCGTTACCAAATCTGTGTTCCAGTATTGTGGATCTTTAACTTGTCTTTAAGGGAGGGATGCTTGCCACCCTTTTGGAAGGAGGCATTAGTTGTACCAGTTTTTAAAAAGGGGGATGCCTCTGATCCAAAAAATTATCGTCCCATAGCACTTACTTACGTTCTATGCAAAGTTCCGGAGAGGTTGATTCGCTCCCCTTTCAAATTCGACCCTTTTTGATCAGTACGGATTTCTCCCTGGTCGTTCCACCACCATCCAGCAGTTGCTAGTGCTGGACTCCATCACTGATTCCGTCGATGCTGGTGTACCTGTAGATTTGGTATTTATTGAATTCGCGAAGGCCTTTGAATCGGTCTCCCTCACTAGGCTGTTGGCGAAGGTTGATTGTTTGGGCTTCCGGGGAGGCATCTGGTGTTGGCTTGCTTTCTCCTTGGGCATACACAGCGTGTTGTTGTGGGGGAGTCAACATCTGGGGCAACTGATGTGCTTAGTGGCATTCCACAAGGCTCTGTACTTGGCCCACTCCTGTTCGTGTTGTACGTCAGTGATCTACAAATATCCACAGTTGATGTGCCCTTAATTAAATTTGCTGACGATGTTAAACTTCAGGTCACTGCGGACTGTTTGCAGGCTGCCCTTGACGAGTTGCACGGTTGGTAGGGGACTGGCAACTCTCTATTGCCCCAGGTAAATCGGAGACTCTTCATTTTGGGTCTTCCAATCAGCTGTTCCATTACACCCTCAACGGTGACACGATTCCAACCTCCAACTGTGTCAAAGACCTTGGGGTCTGAATTACCAGTGACCTCAAATTCTCAACTGACTGTAATCATGTTGTAAAAAAAGCTAGGCAACGGGCTGCTGCCATCCGTAAATCTTTTTGCTCTGGACATTGCTCAACTCTCCTTTGGGCATTTAAGGTCTTTGTATGCCCTATTCTTGAATTTTCATCTCCTGTTCGGTCACCGTATTTGGTGCGGGATATAAATTGGATTGAATCAGTCCAACGTAGTTTTACTAAGGCCATCCCTGTTTTAAAGTCTTTGGATTATGCTGCCTGTCTCACCATTTGGGTCTTGACTCTCTCGAGCTTAGGCGATTAAAAGCTGATCTCTGCCTGACGTATGGCATCTTGCACGGGCAGGTTTGGGGTGATTTTTCAAATCTCTTCAATTTATGCCATTCCGAACGCACTAGGGGTCACCCATATAAGCTCAAATCCTTCACTGGGTTTTGAATTGTTGGAATGCGCTCCCGGCTGCTGTTGTCTCAGCAGTTTCGTTGACATCCTTCCGTCGAATGTTGGACGAGTGTAATCTTAATAAATATCTTTGTAGATTTTAATTCTAATTGTTCTTTTGGGGGTCAAAACAGCAAAATACGTACTGCTTTTTCGGGGTATTGTTCAAGTGCATTTGTTGTGTCGTTGTGTGTTTTTAAATTTTTGGCCAAATGTTAGTGGTCTTTGCTTGACCCTTTTTGGTTCCCTTTTTCCTTTCTTGGAAATAAACATTTTACTTACTTAAATGGAGTACCCACCTTCTAATCCGGCGACTCCCTATGACGACTTCAGAGTACAACATCTCGTCTTGCCCATTTTGATGACCTTGCAACTTTGTGCCCGAAACTCCGTCATCCCACCATCTTCCCAGTGAAACTGCTGGAATCCAGCATCATCCACTGCCTCATTCACCTTGGAAATCAGTTCTAAGCCACGTCCACATTTCTCTCACCTTCCAGCACCTGGAACACGCACATCTGCTATTCATCCACCACATCTGCCACTCCCTACATCTGGCATTCACTGCTCCTCTTCAACCTGTTTCACAGCTCCTGTCGGATCATGCACCCACTACTTCAACCACATGCGAAGCATTGTTCCTTGAGCATCTCGACTCGCTCCCATCCCTTGCCTCTATGCCCCAATTCATGAGCCCAATCCTGGACAATCTGGCTTGTGCCGTAGATGCTTCCGTGGGACAACATCTACTTCCGTGGGACAACCTGTACGCTTACCTGTTCCCTTCATTCAAGCTTCTCCCAACCGTTCTACCGAAAATCGAAGAAACCCAGGGACTTTTTCTTCTCATCGCACCGAACTGGCCGGCAGCCCCTTGATTCCCTCGCCAGCTCAACCTTCTCGTAGACATGCCAAATGAACTACCAACCCTCCGGATCTCTTATCTCAACAGAAGGGAACTAGGTTCCACCCGAACTCCAACATCTTACATCTGCACGGGTGGCTATCATCATCCAACTCATCAAGGAGGTGGAATTTTTGATGAACAAGCCACTCGCACCGCCAGCAAGGCCCTACAGGACTCCACCAACATAATGTACAACAGCCATTTGCAACGATAGTTTCATTTGTGTAAGCGAAAATAGGTTAATCCAATCTGTCCCCCTATTCAAGCCCTTCTGGTTTTCTTCACTGACCTCGTCAAGGACAAGCTAAAAGGCTCAACCATTCTGGTCTACCGCTCCGCCTTAAACGCTGTCTACAAGACCGTCGGAAACAGACATCTCCTCAAAGATTACCCCATTTCGTCCCTTTTAAAATCATTTGAAATTGAAAGACCATCAATCCATCACTCCTTCCCGAAATGGGATCTACCTCTCGTTTTGAACTCTAATAAGCCATACGAACCCATCCAAACCTGTCACATCAACCACCTCACAAGAAAGACAATTTTTCTAACTTCACTGGCAGCAAGTCTCCGCAGCAGCGAAATGCAGGCACTAGCAACGACCATGCCCACTGCTTCTTTTTCGACAGTTGCAAATTCATCCATCTGAGGCCCCAACCAGACTTCCGAGCCAAGACTCAAAAATGTGAGCCTTCCAAACCCATTATCATTCCGGCGCTCACAAACATCTACGATAATGAACCTGAGCGAACTCTCTGTCCCGTCCGTGCATTACGATACTACATTAAACGTACAAGCAACCCCGAATGCCGAAGAGGTCGCACTCAACTCTTCCTTCCCTTCAATGAACAGGGCATACGACGATGCAAACATTTATTGCACTGACAACAACATCAAAGCAATTGCACACGTACTTGGGGCACTTCCAACTTCATGGGCTTTTTACAATCAAGTCTCCATTGCTGAAATCCTTCAAGCCACATCATGGAGAAGCCAAACTGTCTTCACAAGTCACTATCTCAGAGACATGTCAAGACAAGAAGATGGGCTATACCGTCTGGGATCAATTGTAACAGCCAGATGCATAGTCCAACCCCCTTAAGCACTAAACACAGAAACGAAGACCTCCAGAAGACAGAAGCAAGATCTCCCGTTTCAAGACCTCCTGAAAGATCCAAATTCCTGTTTCTGTTATTTTTCAATAAAGTGTGGAGTTTGTTAAACTTTTTGGGGGAGCCAGTCCGCAACCCGGGGTAACTCGTCATGATGCTGCCCGCCACGTATACTGACGAGGTCTACTGTAAATGCAATTTAATTTACAGGTAGTAGAAATTTTCTGCCGACGACTAGAAACCTAAATTTTTCCGGGTTAAAATTGGTTTCTATCGTCTTACGAAAATGTATACTACCTGTAAATACCTACCCTACCTCCCTCTTGAGCCACCATCATGGTCGACATATCGAGAGGAAAAGAGATGGCCGCAAGGGGCGAACTGTCTACTTTTATAGGAGGACTGCGCATGGGGTTGCGCACTGGCTGTATCAGGAGAGCGAAAAACCTCAAGTCATAAAGAGCACTCAGGAACTGAATGCAATTTAATTTACAGGTTGTATACATTTTCGTAAGACGATAAAAACCAATTTTGGACCCCGGAAAAATTTAGGTTTTTACCTGTGTTAAATGGCATATTGGAATGACAAAATTTACCAAAAATATAGAGTTTTAGTGGTTGGACCAAAGTGGGTTCTGATTAAATTTTGTAACCTGCTATAGTTTAAGGCCGGTGCAACCTCTCTATGCCTGCGGTTCAAGGAAGAACGCCAGAAGGATAATTGAATTTTAGGGTTTATGCCAGGGCTACGCGGTCTGTCCATAGCTGTTGTCCAGTGGTTCAGGGATGCATTAGTCAGGGCTTCTAGCAGAGTGACACACTTCAGGAATGAGTTATAGCTGGTTAGGAGACTAGCTTATAGAGTCAGGCTGAAGGGGGCTGCATTGTGGCATTTCGTATAAATCATTTATCACGAAAAAACTTCAATAGGCCTCCGACAGGCCCTCGGAGCATCGGCCCAACAAGAAACCTCCCGTTTTCCCGTATTGGCAGTATGCCTCCGTGTAAGGCACAAGCACACACCTATAAACCAAACATTTAATTTGCTTAACCTTAGACGTTAAACAATTACGTACCCAGCCTTTAGGTGTATTTGCTTGTAAAGGCATACGTTCACTGATAAGCATTTAAAATAAAATGCACTACTGTCTTATTTTGTTGTTCTTTCATTACTGTTCACATGTTTTTTTTTATATATTTCCAGGTATTATGGTGGAACTGAGGTTATTGACAAGATTGAACTACTTTGTCAAAAAAGAGCGCTAGAGGCATTTGATTTGAATCCTGAACTTTGGGGCGTCAACGTACAGCCTCTGTCTGGGTCTCCAGCCAACTTTGCAGCGTATACTGCCGTCCTCAAACCTCATGATCGACTAATGGGACTTGATTTACCGGATGGAGGACAGTAAGGATCAGCAGTGTTGGTAATCGTCTCTGCAAACCTGAATAGATGTGTGTTTGTAGATGTAGAGTATTGTTACCCCATCTATCTTGTGTTTTTGAACCCTTTCACAGTAAAAATCGGCAATGTGTGTAGTTTTTGCCCTTGTAGGACAACAGTGGAGAATACACTAAGCATCGGGAGTTTTTTTTCCTTTCTTTTTAATGGGCCCGTGGTGATGAACAGTGTTGTTCTTTAGTGGCAGGGTTCGTTCGTGAAAATTGTATATCCTTCCTTTAAACTACCAATTGATGACTTAATTATAGTCTGGTGCACGACTTAGTAACACAGATTTCAACGTGTGCAACCTGATTTTCAAAAACGTGTTAGGAAGGGGGCATCACATTAATGGTGCAAGCATTTAACCAACAATACAATACATACAAGTTTTCAGTACCTGCAGTTTATTAACAAATTGGAAGCAATTGAATATAGAGTGCGAGGAGACCCGCATGCAAGACTGATGGAATGCTGGAATGAACTTGACAAATATTGGAGACTACGGGACCAACAACCTCCAGTATTGAATAACAGAAAGAGACGAGATGTAATTCGAGGGGCATTGGAATCTTCAAAATTGCCAGAAGAAGACGGTTGAGGTGGACTGTCGAAAATTTGCAGAATTGTTAGAATTCCGGCCTTTGAAAATAAGTGTCCTTTTTGTGTAATTTCCTACTTGAAATTGGAAGGCAGTTGCATAGTTCCAAGTACCACGTTAGAGATTGCGTTCTTGACTTATAGATCACAGGGAACCTAGGCTGTCTTAAGTCGGTCATGCCGGTTTGACCTGATAGGTAAAAATCACCGGCCAGTGAAATGTGTGGTGCAGTGGCAACCCGGACCACTGCATTGTGACTGAGGTTGGCGCTAATGACCAAGCTGTCGACGCGCCATTAAGCCTCATTTCCCCCCCCCCCTCCCAGTGAAATTGACGAAAATTGTGCGGTCAATTACCGATCATCAAAATTGAGTGCTGATTGCGTGTTGTACGTATAATAAAATAGAAGTGAGCCACGCGTTCCTCCTGCAAATGCTTCATTCGTGCTTCACTGGGCTACTCCCAAATAATTAATGAGCAGTTAGAGCAAGAATAGTTTATATTTGTGCATAATTAGAACTGTGCCGGTGCAAATTATTGGTTCTAAAGATTGCATCGATGAGGACGAGATCGGTATCAGCAATCAGTTCGGTAACATTAATTCAACGATGAATTTTAGACCGATTAGCTTGACATCAGTTCGGTGGGAAAAAAGAGGTGATCGGTACACACTTAAAAGGAACCATTGCAAAATGTTTGTTTGTGCTGTGTAGTCAGTTAATCTTAGATTAAGTAGGCTAAAGCTGCATGAAAGTTGTTAGGTTTTATTTTGATAAATTAAAGTAAGTGGCATAACATAGTAACGTGGGACGGGGGCTGTAAGAAGTATGTTGGACACACAGTAGGGAATTTTATTACTACTCTTTTTTTCAATGCCACCTTAGCTCAAATTTTCTTCTGCTGGGAACATAAAATTTCTGCGACATTCACTTTGCTACAGGAGGCTTCACAATTTTATCAAAGTTGTTCCTTCTGAATCTTTACGTAAATCGTTCAGTGCACATGTTAGGCTTTTGTGGTACCATTAAATTGACGACATGCAGAGCCAATTTCTTTCATTCTTTGTCGTTTAACTTAAACCATTGGATAAACCCCCTTGTAGTTTTTGTAGACATAGCATTTGCATATTTGAAGTTCATCCTGCACTTTAGTGGGGCTACTAGTAAGTCACTAATCTTCAAGTTACTGTGAGTATGGTTATGACTGAGTGACTAGGAGATTGAGATACTAATTGTAGTCGTGCTAAGAGCTCAGCAGCAGAACTTTTGGTGGTCACGTATCTGTCGGAAAAAGTTGTACGCAGCTACTTGTTTTATCTGGTGTTACCCACATGTTTATACTTTATTGGCTTTCAGGGAATAGCTTCTCAATGCTTTAATCTAATGATTACTCTTTCTCTAGCGGGAAAGGTCTCATCCGGACGATTAGATTGTTGTACACATTGGAATATAGAAAATTAGAAACTGTTTAAAAAGATGGACAAAACAGTGGACATTTAGGCAAAATTTGTCTTGAGGTGGCCTTCACCATCCGCAACATTATCGTCACACGTTGTGCTCCTTCTACTACATAAGTGTATGAAGCTTGCCAGGTAGCGAATGGTTTGCTAGCAGTACAGTGTGCTAGCACAGTGATAGTTTATCGCATCTACAGTGCATATTTTCATTATGCAATAGCAATAGTACAAATATACAGCCCTAGAGGTACTACAGTAGAGGGTCAGAGGTACTAGCGATGGTTAAGAGATGATAGCTGTGATTGCTTTGGTGCCAACGGTCAAGTTTTATTGCGCTGTATTAAAAATTGTTTGGTTTACAAGCGAGGTTGCAAATTGAAGCACCAAGCAACCAAGAATTTTATTTTATTTAACTGACCATATTACTTTAATGTACCCTAGTTTATTTAACTGACCACATACTTTAATTTACCCAACTCAAACTGATAGTCTGTAGCCTGCCTAAAAAAAAAAAAAATGTTGCGAATGTGTTATTTGTCGTCTCGGCCTGCCGAGAAAATGCCCAAGTCCCACAGGAGGGCCAAAAAATGGCTAGTATTTCGAAGTTTTTTTCTTTTTTAGTTTTTTCGTCAAATAACTGCTTAGTGGTTTAGATAGAGGCTTGAAATTTGTACCATTGGAAAGCTTGCTTCGAGCTAGTTAACAGTATGTTGTAATGTCAAAATTTTGTGAAAATATGATTTTCAACGGTTGGACCAAGATTTAGATAAAAACATTTTAACCTGCGACAATTTAAGGTAACCGTAAGCACCTGTAAACCAAACATTTAACTTTGCATACCTTGCAGGGAAGTATTTAAAAGCGCTGTGAGATTAAACTCAAGTAAATTCATCCGTGGAAGCCAGTCCAGCAACATTGCTTCTCTCTTCTGTAACGCCCTGGATTTGTGCCTACTTCGTACTAGGAGAAAAATAGAAAATGGAGTATGGTTCTGTAACTTCATTGTGTTTGTCACACTGCGTCACATTGTCAATAATTTATGTCTCGAATTCCCTTGAAGTTCTTGGATAAACTATTCTAAAGCTTGTTACAGAACTTTGAGCCCTTCTTCCCACCAACCTTCTTGTCTCTGGTTCGGCATTGTTGCTTAAGTGCCACCATAGCGCTAGGCTACGGTGCACACGTTGCGTGCATCTTAATTCCTATAAAGAGGGTACACAGTTCATCTTGTTATAACTGACGGCACAGTTCAGTTGGTTCAGCCGGATCCAAGTCCTGAGATGGCCTCCTCCATCAGTTTTAAAGCTGCAAGATGCTCATGTATGCAAGAATGAAAGCCGTCATTGTAAGTAATCTCTCGTGTGGAACTGAATTCATGTAATCGTGTTAGCCCCAAATAGTTGAAGGGAATTGTAATGCGGCAGCTCCATTGTGTCTTGGCTGAAGCCCCGTTGCAAGCTATCCAAGTGTCGACGCTTGTTTGCAGTTGTCAAACTGTGTTATATTTGTTTGTCAATTTTGACATTTGAACCAAAATTGTCTTTTTTTTTTACCCCTTTATTTAAATATTTACTTGCTCTCAATGTAAGGTAGTTTTGTCAAATATTTCTTACTGTTCTTGTTTCAGTCTAACTCATGGTTACATGACGGATCAAAAACGGATATCTGCAACTTCAATTTTTTTTGAGTCCATGCCGTACAAGTTAGATGTAAGTAATTTGACCAAAAAACAGCAGGTGTGCATGCATGTACACCTTTGGGCATAAAAAATGATGGCACTGTATCGAGGTTGAAGTAGCCCGACAACAATGCAAACTTGTTCAATTGTTGTAAATAAGAACATACGTTACTGAAGGCGGAAGGAATTCTCCATTGTTGATGCCAAAGAGTGGCATTGTTGAATGGCATTGTTCAAACCCCAATATAACGAAAACTATCATTTTTTATGCCCAAAGGTGTACATTGTACGCACACACGCACGCGCATTCACATGAAATGGATTTTTTGAGGGGGGTGGGGGTCAGTTGCACTATACCTTACTCCAGAAATAAGTGACTTGATTTAACACTGCCACTGAGACATAATACATACACCTTAAGCAGTAAAATTAATTACTAAAATTTTTACAACGCGTCTATTGACTTAATTTACATGCTAAAAGAAATGTATTCAGTTAGCAGTTTTAAGGTTTTAATTACCTTTCTATATGCCGTTAGGAAATATCCATTACTTGTAAATTTGTGCGTTCCTTTCCCCGAATGCTTTTCTTCCGTAGAGGTTTTTTTAAGTTGATTCGATCCGTCCAGCTCGGTAAAAGCGTCGAAGCGTGGTCGGTTGCCATATTTTTCCCTTTTAGCGAGCTGTGCGCGGTCACGCTTTCGTTTTTCTTCCCCCTTTTCCCATCTTCCTATCTTCACATCTTCTCTTCGCTTCTACCTCCATCTTCGTCGCAGAAAAAATCATCCTTCCCCCTTGATCCAAAGGCACGCCGAGTGATGCTTCCTCTAAGAAGATTTCACCTTCACTGCAATTGTCACCGTGTCACCTTCCCCTCCCGCATGGCACCGTCACTCCTACTTTTTCCGTCACCTCCGGGACCTCTCTCCGCTCCAGCTTCCCTGTTCCTTGCGGTCAAACGAAGTCTATTCCTGCCCTTCACACGATGAAGAAACCTTAAAGACTAGACTTCGAGAATTTCAACGCTTCATCGCTCACTGTCCACCTCAATGCTTGGTTTTCCGTTACATAGCTGTTAAGCCTGCACCTCCATCTTCTCGCAGCATATCGTGAAGGGGTTGCTGCTTCTTCCTCTGAGTCGTCCCACAAGTACCTCCATTCCCCTTCTTCTTTTGCCAGAAAAAGTCGTCCTTGCTCCGGCTCCTAATCCGACACAAGCACCATCAATCCGCGTTTTCCACTGTGTCTTCCCACAAGGACCGTTATTCAGCATCGTCCACAGGGTTTTCCCATGAACATCGTCATCCCCGTCCTCTTTTTCCCAGGCAAGGACATCCTTGTTCTGTCTCTTACACCGGCAACCGAACATCACCTTCGGCGTCAACCCCATCTCATGGATGGGTATTCGTGGAGTTCAGAAGTGCGCCAAAAAATGCAATGCCTTGCCCTTGAAAAAGAGCACAATGGAAGCCACTTTGGTATTTTTAGACTGTCATCAAGTAAAGAAACTAATAAAGATAATTTAAATACACAAGTGGCTCAAATGAAAGCACTTAGGACTCTGGAGAGAGATTCGTGGATCGTTATTTGCAAGTCTGATAAGGCCAACATTACGGTGGTTGTTGACAGAAATGCGCTTGTGGGATTGAAAGGTAGCAGGACTCATGAAAATGTATGTTGTCAGCCACATACGGGAGAGTCAGCCACATACGGGAGACCTACTGGACACCCTGAAAAAAATGACGCTTGAGGAGAGGGATGTGCTGGTGTCTTTTGATGTCGTAAAATTATTCCCTTGCCTGACCCACGGACTTATTCACGAGAGTTGCGTTTATCGGGGTTACAGAGAGGAGCGTATGGGAGAGAAATAGCTCTGCTCAATGTTGTGTTGGCCTCCAATTATGTTGAGATTCGAGGGAGGGTGTTTCAACAAGTGATAGGAGCCCCTATGGCCTATTTGTGCTCGCCCGTGTTGGCCGAGCTGGTGATGCAGCATTTGGAATCGGAACATGTAGGCAGAAAATCCCAGCCTGAAGTTGTGGAAGAGGTTTGTGGATGACATCTTGACTGCGATGAAGAGGGATGAGGTTGACAGGGTGTTGAAGCTGCTGAATGGGTGGAGGAGAGAATTAAAGTTTACTATTGAGCAGGAAGTGGATGGGGTGATCTCTTTCCTAACTTGACAGCTGGAGAGGAGTACGAGGGGAACTATTGCGTACAGACCCTATCGCGAACCAACTGCGTCGATGAGAGGCATAGCATATTCATTGGGACATCCTCGTAGCCAGCTTAGGGCGATTGCTAGGAATGAGTTCATCTGCATCGCTAGGATCTAACATGTCTTGGAGGGATACAAAAACGTTTAACCGAAGCAGAGGGGTGGTTCACCCTGCTCGAATACCCCCCCCCCCATCCCGAGTGCGATAGATCCGTTGCAGAAAAAAAGTGAGGGGAAGGTTGAAGACAATGCCCTGAGAAGTATTGAGAATGTGCGTGATGGAGTGTACAGTGTTCCATGCGGAGACTGCGATGCTATTTACGTTGGTGAGACAAGAAAGGTTGTGAGGAATCGCGTAAGGCAACACATGGCTGATACGCGTGGAGAAATGAAAAATGGCATTGCAGTCAACCACATGGACACTGAACACGACATTGATTGGGAAAAAATGACGACCCTCATTCACTCAAATTCGGCAAGAGATCGACACCTGCGATGCCTTGAATCAATGGCAATTGTTGAGCATGAGAAAATGGGAACAACTTTAATTAATATTCAACCGCCCTCAACACTAGCCGTTAAATATTTAGTGAGCAGTGACCTGGAAGCATGCCTGAATTTACGATGGTCTGGACGTTCTGACAAGTACTAGAGGCTACGAGAGCGGGAAGATTTAAATAGTAATAGAGCGTGCATGATGTAAACACAGGTAAAAGCACGGAAGTTTAAGCCTAATGAAGACAGTTGGAAGGAAACTTTTACATCGTTTTTTCTTCAGACCTGTTGAAAATTTGCTGAAATATTTTGTATATATATATATATTGTCTTTGAGATTGTGCATGTGTATATGGAAATTTTAAATGGTGTTTCTGCAAAATCTCAGCGGTACGGTATCCACTTTGGTATTTTTAGAATGTCCTCAGGTAAAGAAACTAATAACGATAATTTAAATACACAAGACGTCGACATGTAGGATTTTAAATTGTCGTTTGTTTCGTTACATGATGACATTCTGAGGAAGGAGACTGACTATTCGCTGGAAACCTAATGTGGAACCAATTCTGCTTCATCTTGGTGGAAAAAGTGTTTAATGATTCAAGTATGTTCATTTAATGATTAGGTAAAGGTTGGTTCGGGTGAAAAAAAATCTGATCGATTCAGCCTTAATATTTATCTCATTTTACCTTTTGCAGACGAGTACTGGCCTCATTGACTATGACAAGTTGGCTCGAATGGCTCGACTATTTAGACCAAAGCTTATCATAGCCGGGACAAGCGCTTATGCTCGTCTAATAGATTATAAAAGATTCCGAGAGGTAACATTTTTTTTTGTCTTTGTAGTGGCTTTCATAAACGTTAACACTCACAGCAATGATGAAGGAAAGCATATTATTTTCTGTCATTCAGCATATGATGTTGAAAGTTTTCTATTTTAGGCCATTTTTTTTAAGTGGTGGCCTAATTATAAAAATACAGTGAAACCTCTTTACAGTCCATGACAGTTTGCAAACAGAATGTTATCAAGCTTATTGTTATAAACAATCTGTTTTGCATGCATTGTTGTTTGAAGAACCTGAAAAATAGAACGTTATCACGGGTTTCTTGTTGTAAGAGGGTTACTCTCCCAACCTGTAGATCTCATTCTGTTACTTGTGATTTTTATTTTGTCAGTTCTGTAGTGCATGCATTGTGACTGTGCACCCCAAAATTGCAGCAAGGTATCTTTAACCCATTACACGCTAGGTGTTAAATGAATAATATGTAAAAAAAAATTAGCATATAACACCCTAGAAGTGGACTATGTGAACTAACTTATGACATACGTTAGTAGCGTTTTAAGGGTTAAAAAAATATAGCAAGGAAACTATCCATGGAAAAAAAATGTCATAATGTTTTAAAAAAGGGACTTTTTTTTTCTTTGTTCCTTTAAAAGTAAGGCATCGTTTCATATTCGTGCTTAAATCTGTAAATTCAGTCCAAATTTGACTGGTTTGAATGTGCTATTAGAATAGTTTTCAGTACTAAACCGTGATTTGAGGTTTTTTTTTTTTTTTGAAAAAACTAAAATGGACCATAGAAACTAAAAGCCACTCTTTGAAAATTAGAATTGGATATTGGATCCAAAAAAGTAGTTCTTATTGTTTTTATTTGTGAGTCCAAACCTGCAATTTGTCTTGGTGTTCCAGGCACCTTAAATTCTAGTCGTTCTAAAAAAAAAAAGTCGGCTTAAAAAGTCGGCTTAAAAAAAGACCATTGTGGCCAATAAAGTTGAGGCACAAAAGACTTCCCACAGGAAGTAACTTTATGAAATTACCCCTTAGTCACTCATTATGTTCTC
Source organism: Lithobius niger (assembly GCA_023313725.1). Classification (NCBI taxonomy): domain Eukaryota; kingdom Metazoa; phylum Arthropoda; class Chilopoda; order Lithobiomorpha; family Lithobiidae; genus Lithobius; species Lithobius niger. The sequence continues at coordinate 38,822 of JAHWFP010083762.1, forward strand.
TAGTCATCAAACAGAAAGCAAGTCATTAAAAACACTGCTGGCTCTAATTTTGCGAAAGTTCCGTGACCCTCACCATCAAGTACATAACAACAAACAAACCACAGGATGATGGATAACCTTGTGGAACAATTGAACATACTGGTATAAAGACTAGCCTATCGTGAGGATCACATGGTACTTAAAAAAATGAAAATGTCAGACTTGGGATTCGAACCAGCAGTCATGTGGTTGGAACAGGAAGATGCTGCTTGCGTTGCGTGCTTTGCTCATGGTCACTGGGGGCCTTGGCTTCCATCGTGTAGCTATTCTTATCCAAGGTACCATGCATGAAAGGTTAAAATGATGCATCGATATTGATATTTTCTTATACTGTAGCTTCACTAAAAATTGACCGATTTCACATTACACTGCACCATAATAGCAGTTTTGAGTGCTTTCGAATGGTGCTAAACTCAAGAGTCAATAAGCTTGAATCATTCTCATAATATTTAGCAAAACAAAGCCTCCTAAAAAAGCAATTACAGTTGAGGAAGCTTTTTCAAGAAGACGAGACAGCTGAACGCTTTATCACAAAAATGTGGCACATATATGTGCATTTAAGGGCAATAAATAGTCTCAAGAATCCCAACTACCCTTTTTTAAGTGGCCTAAAATGCACAGAAAAATAAGGTCGGAGCTTTAGTACCGTAAATTGTCTAATAAACGCCCTGGCTTTTCTAATGCCCACCCCCCAAAAATTCCTTAAGGTCAGAAATCTGTACTAACTTTGTTAAAGCTCCCCCCCCCCCCCCCCCAATAGGTTTTTTTTCGTCAGTTGTGAATTAAAATTGAAAATAAAAGCCCATTTCATTTCATTTCAACTAAAAGCTTCAAACGTTACACGAACTCAACATTTTATCCCTTTAAATCTTGGTTGTTCTGCAGCAAAATTAACAAAATGATTAATAAATTTAACGAACTCAACATTTAATCCAACACGAGGCACGGGGGAGCATTTGTAATATGGAAAAGTCGGCAATATTAGTCCTATGCGATCGATCATTGATGGCGTAATATGGATTCAGTCCTAGCGAAAACGCTATACCTTTGTCTTATTTATTTTCAAATTTAGTTTATTAGATCGCCCTCCTTCCAATATCTGACATAATTCAAAGTTAAAACTAATTTTTAACCATCACCAACCTTCAAAACAGACAATGCGATTCACCACCGGGAAACGCATATGTGGATGCTTTTATCACCATAGTGTCTGTTTGAAGGTTGGTAATAATAAATTTTTGACCACATGTGTGGCAAGGTAGTTGGAAGGGGAGAGTGTCCTACTAACACCAATCCTAAAACTAAAAGTCAGATCAGTCACCAGGTGATGCCCGCAACTGTCCAACCCACCCCGGCCGCTTCAAGAAACGTTCAAACAAGAGCCCGCACAAAGCGTGTTTGAAGGCTGCAGTGGAATTTGCCGAGACTGTCCTCTCAGGAAGGGAGTTCCAGGCTGGGAAAACCCGAACAGAGAATAAGTTTTTCTGCAGTCACGATTTACCCTTGGAGCCACCAGTTTCAAAGAGTGCCCACGGGTGGAGTGTACCGTGCTCAATTCGAAAAATGGCAGGACAACATTTGTGTGTTCGTGGAGAATTTTGAAAACCAAAATAAGATCAGATCTCAAACGCCGAAGCTCAAGAGATTCAAGAGATGGCGCTCGCGATCCCGACAGGGTGACCGGTGGCAATAGGTTGCGAGCCTCACCTCGCAGGGCGGGAGCTGGCGATGTTTTGTGTTTCATTAATTATGATTTTTTGGAATTGAGACCGAGGCGCGTCGAAATGCTCCGGCGGCGCAGAGTGGTGATGGTGTCGTAGGTGAAGTTTGGTCGAACCAGGGTTCAGCTGTGCTGAACACTACTCCATGGGGGTCGGCAGCATGAGATGGAGTTGTCTACTATGGCGAAGGAAATCCTGCAGTCAGAAAGTGTATACCTATAAGTGGAGACGACGGCCAGAGTGGTGTGTGCAAAGTGACTGCGATCCGTGGATAGCATCGACGGCGGTGTGCATGAATTTTTTAGTGGAGCTGTTCCGAGAGGGCCTCCAATACTGCACTATAGTGGGTTACCTTGCAGCGATCGCAAAATTCCAGGTGGAAAGCCAAGCTGGGACGGTTGCACAACGACCTGCGACGAAGCGTTTTGTTAGAGGCTTATTCCAGGAGGCCACCGACGCCACGGTACGTGGCTATATGGGACTTGCGTATTGTGGCGAAGTATCTGCAGGCACTGCATCCTCCTAAGGACCTGACATTGCAACAACTGACGTATAAGGAGGTAATGCTACTGGCAATTTGTGCTGGAAATAGGGCTGGTACTTTCCGGTTTTTTAGTTATCCGTTTAACCGGTTTTTTTTCCGGTCGGTTACACGAAAACCGTTTTTCCGTTTTCAGCAAAAAATGCAGCCAAAAAAAATGTCACCACTGTGTAATACATTATTAAAAAACAAAGCTGAAAAAAAAAATGATTTAGTCCTTGGTAAGACAAGCACAATTATTGACTACATGTTGCTTTTTCGGATTTAAACTAGAAGAAAGTTGACGTTGATAAATTTAAGTACTTACTTTATCAAGAAGTTTGACTTTATGTAGCTTTAAAATTTCTACAAGATGTCAAATTTTACATCTTAATAACAACGTAAGCCAAAAACAAAACAACAAAATTTAATACGTTTTCGTTAATGTTCCATTAATTTCAAATTATGAGCCAGAAAAATTAGCATGTTTGCGTTTTCGGGTAGCAACGCATTTCGTTTACGTGTTATGACGGCGCTTCCCTACCGTTCGCGCTATGAGACGAGTCCACTTCTCCGTGACGCGGGGAGGGCAGATGCTGGCCAGCTTGTCTTTAACTGCCTCGTGTACGCGCTGGCGATCAACAGTTCGTTTCGAAGAAAGTAAGCAGCTTCGATGGGACAACAAGCCCATGCAGATTATTTGTAAATAAGCTGCCCCCTACCCACTCCGGTTTTCTACTTTCACTGATTTTGAGTATTTGGATTAGTAGGCCTAAATGATGCCACTTGGCTATTTTGGGCTCGTTCACCGCGGTTTTTGAATGGTGCCCGCATCAAACGTTTTTCGGATATGGGTTTTATAATCCGTGTAACCGAATGTGGAACGGTTTCCGGTTAACCGTGTAACCGATCCCAGCCCTAGCTGGAAATAGAGCTAACGAACTGGCACAAGTTAGTCTGGAATGGTGCGATTTTGGGGTGGATGAGGCTGTCTTCGTGGTCCGTGACCACAAAACATGCCTTTTGTGGTGCTCCGCATGAAGCGAAACGCTGATACAGCTCTCGACGCAATACGGTATGTGGCATCGTACATACGGCGGACAGCGCCGATGAGGGACATGCAAGCACTGGCCTCGGGGACCAGGCCTACTCAACTTTGCCTGTCGTATGTAAAGCCACACAAGCCTTTTGGAACACAGACGGTGGCAAGATGGATTTGTGCTGTGCTTCACGATGTGGGATAGAAACAAGCCATTTTAGGGCGCATTCGGTGCGAGTGGCAGTGGCTTCATCAACAAGAGCCTGTGGCGCATCTGCGTTGCAAATTATGGAGATGGCGAATTGGGCCTCGACTTCAGTGTTCGCCACTCATTACAACAGAGAGGTGCTACCGAGCCTAGCTGGTGATCTGCTCCAGAGACTACAGGGAAACCAGATAAACTAACAGGTAAGGCTGGCAGCGCCACGTCTTCGTAATCTATCCCATTCTGTAACACAGTGAGGAGGATTCTGCGAAGGAGAAATGAAGATTCTCCCAGAGAACTTGTTCTCGCAAGGAGAATCTAAGTTCTCTGTGTGGAATCCGACAAAACTGTGTTAGTTTATTTCCCGCCCACCACCCTGGCGTTGGCAGTTCCAGCCAGCCGCAAAGAACGACAGTGAGGTATTAGGGACAGGGAGATAGCGTGGAGGCGGCCGGAAGTGACGTAAGATTGCATAAATTAAGAGTAAAATTTGATGCAAATTAGTAAGATAAAACGTGCCGCGGTCAAGAGAAGGTATTCCATTCTGTAACACAGTTTCGTCGGATTGCACTTAGAGAACTTAGATTCTCCTTGCGAGAACAAGTTCTCTGGGAGAATCTTTATATTCAAAAGCTTTTTGAAAATTGAAATAGACAATGTCAGATGGCACCCCGATGTCAAGAGCACTCGTCCAGTTGTCCATGGCAAGGAGAAGCTGATGGGTTACAGAGCGCCTCAGCATAAAAACAAACTGGTCACAGTTAATCAAGTTTAACTTCTCCAAATAAAACAACATAGTATTTCTACTTATGGCCTCCATTACCTTGCATGGAACAACCGTAAGAGAAATCAGTCGATAGTTTAACTTTTTAAAGACAGGTATGACGTTTGCCGTTTGCCAGATTGAGGGCAGAAACACCCTCACGGAACGAATGTTCGAAGATAACGGCTAACGGAAAACAAATTTCATCCTGGATCTGCTTGTGAAAAAAAAGCGGAGAAACCTTCTAGCCCAACTGCATGACTTGAGTTGAGTTTTAATATTGTAGTTCGAACCAGGGAAGGAGAGATAAAGACGGAGGAGCAGAATGCGCTGTCGTACCTGCGTGTACTCCCGGCGTCCAAAGGGCAGTCATCAACAATGCCGTTTGAGGCGAATAACTTATTAAGGGCTTCAGCCTTGTCAAAATCTACAGTGAGGAAATCATCTCCAGACTCCAGTGGCGGAATAGTACGGGAAGAGCCAGTTTGCTGGTGGTAAAAACGGAAAAGTGCGGAAAGTGCCTTTTCTCTCGATTTTTGATTCCCCCACCTGGTGCCAATCATTTACCAATTTAGTGTAGTCACTTGTACACCTATTATAATTAGTAAGGTTTTCAGTAGAATGCTCTCTTTTGAGAAGCTTCCACAGCTTCAGCTTACGTCTGCCAACCTTAGCTATAGCAGGAGGGAAGCCAAGCTTCATCCTACGATTTCTGGCTGAGTATTGCTGGCTCATGTTAACCATAGTTTTCAAAACCTGCATGAAGTTTGTCCAAACACATTCAACAGATGTTGCTTGTTGTAAGGACCATTCTCGCCAGTCGTACGCTACCAAGCACGCACGAAGTAAGTTAAAATTAATTTTCATAGCTGTAGGTGCCCTCTGTGCTGGAATCGCAGTGGCACAATGTAACCAGTGCAATGATCACTCGAGCCGAGATGTTCTTCAACAGACAGATCATAGACCAGACGCTCATCCTGAGAAAAGACAAGGTCGAGTATGTTGTTTCCTCGGGTAGGATTTGTTACATGTTGCTGAAGCCCCAACGGTGCAATAATTTCTAGGAAGTGGCGACGATTCAAATCGGCAGCCGTTAAGTGGGTCCAATTTACCGTGGAGAGGTTAAAATCACCAAGGATAATGTTGGTGCAATTGTTTCGAATTGCTGTGACCAAAAAGTTACCCATGTTTAAAATTTGTGTTGGTTCGTGACTGTCAGGCAAATAACTCGGAACAAAATTCAGTTTTTGTTCCGGCAACAAAACTGACATAGCCTCAGCGTTGCCAGCAAACAAACCTGGAACCACCTTTAGGTCTCTACGATGTAAGATGGCGATACCACCCCCCCTGGTAGCCCTGTCCAGCTGCACCATCTCATAGTTGTATGGTCCAACCACCATACGGTCGGTAAACCCCGGGGACAACCAAGTTTCCACCACAAAATTCAGATCAAAACGGCCACTCGCAAGAATGGACCGCAGGCCACCTAAGTTCCTGACCAGACTTCTAGCATTAAATGTAAGACAATTCAAATCGTTACACAAGGATGTACTAGTTTGATCCCGTGAGGATGCGGACGGAACCCTCGTGTGGCAGGATGGAATACTTCCAGTTAAGGCAACTTGTTTTCCGAGGATGAATGTATGGAGTACAATTCGTTTTGAAGGAGACCCTTGCCCTTGTTTGTTAAATGTAGCCCTTCCCGTGAGAACAATGTGTGGTCAGCACAGAGATGGTTGTCGATAGAGATAAACTAAAAGTTATCGTCAACACACAACTTTCGCAGAAGAACATATCTATGGGCCACAATCCTATCTTCTTCACGTTGATTTTTACGTAGTCTTGGGAAAAGTCCCACAAGTGAGATCCTCGACTCTGGTCTAGTCTGTAGCAGCTGTGTTGTAATGGACGAGATGTGGTGAACAATGTGGTTTGGTGGATCATCAGGGACGTTGTTGGAGCCTACACAGATGATGGATGTGGCATCTGCAGCAGTTTCTTGTGTTACTTCCAGAAGCTTTTCAGTAAGTTGATCTGCCTTGATTCCCGGATAAGTACAAGTCTTAGAATGAATGTTAGAGCTTCCCCGTAGAGACCGGACATGCTAGTTCCCCAGTATAATTGATTGTTTGGACCAGTTTTGCAGGGTCGGCCTGGTCACTAATGGTGAACCAACAAAGGAAGTATCTCGGGAACTAGATGTTTTTTTTTTTTTGACAGTTAGTGTCAACCAGTGACTCCAGCCTTCAGTAAAATTTGGCCCAGCGCGTGTTAGCATCAGTATTATTCTTGTGGCACGGTTAGGTTCTACCATTGCGTTTCTTACGCAACTTAAAGTTTGAATGAATCTAGTCAGTTTCGATATTTAGCAAGTTTGGATCTTTCCGTTCCTTGTTTAGATGGTTCGCACCCTGGTTTGCAGCATCTCCAAACCTGTCAAGGTGTGACGAACGTAGCACAGTATCGCCACCCGGTAATGTGGATGAGAATGTAGTTAGTTACATTAAGTGTGTCGCCCAGAATTTGCGCTTCATTTTGAACAGTGTCATCTTTAAAAGCAAGGTCCTTAGTGAGCTTAGATATTTCGTCGCGCACAGTGTTACAAAAACGTGATTCCTGATTACGCAGATAGTGATCAAAGGTAGTCTTCATATCTACTAAGTGATTTGCCAGGATGTCCTGTTGGGCAAGTAGAACCTTCGAAGCCCAGGACTTTAAGACCTCCTTCAGATCATCAAAAAGTGTTCCTGAAGCCTTGTCGGCTATGGCATCCTGAATAGTCGATAGTTTAGAATTAATGTCCATAAGATCCAGGTCTTTTCAATTCGTGAACACTCCAGCCCATTTAGTAGTCTTGAAGAAAGGTCAGCCAAATCACCAGTGGGGTGGTCCACATTAAGTTGGGAAATCGGCTGTGAAGGGCCATCATTATGATAGACATTCCTCGGGGTTGAAAGAGATGGTGTGGAGTCCAAAGTATCGAAGAACATGGTTTTCCTCCTGGATTTTCGGCTCAATTCGGTAGATTTATTGGGGAGGAAGGCAAAATCATCCATACAGCACTTTTGCACAGAAATCTCGCATACAACAGGCGACGACATCACGTTTGAAAATGTATATAAAAAAGTAAAGAAAAGAAAAAATGTGCTCTTACGTCTCACGTCCTCATTTTTTCTACCTCTCCCCCCCCCCCCCCCTTTTTAGAAAAAAAATGGGGGGAAAAAGCGTCAGTCGTCAGGCTCGAACCGCCAAACCGGACACAACAAGGACGAAGTGCAGACCCCAAGATGGCTGCTCCCAGTGAACGAAAAACAACACAGATTCCAGGTGCAGAAATCTGCTTTACAGACGGCAAACACGAAGTTTAAAACAGTCCCCACTTTGGCTTGGGACATTCATAAAGGCACCCAACCATTCACTTGGCTAGCAGGTTCCGGGAACAAATCCAAAAACACAAATGTTTGTCGTCGATACACACGCACATTGTTGCTTCACGACTGTGTTGGTTTGACTGTGGTGAGGTCAGAAATATTGTAGTAGCTTTGTTAACGCCCCTCCACTTTTTTATCAAATTAATTTTATTCGCCCATGGGAATATAGCCGATTTATGGTAAGTTTATGAATACAGTTTAATCCACACCGTGGATATTTTGTTAAGTTGTCAATAAAATAAATCAAATGAAGCGTATTGTTAATGCTTATTTATCTGATTCCAAAGATTTGCGATGAACAAAAGGCTTTGTTATTGTCTGATATGGCACACATAAGTGGTCTTGTAGCTGCAAAAGTTATACCATCTCCATTCGAATATTCCGACATTGTAACTACAACAACTCACAAGACGTTAAGAGGCGCCAGGTAAGCACTTTAACGGTTAAGCTGTTAAGTAACAGATGTAGAGTAGCAGTATTATTTTAATTTCCTCCTTTATAATTGCAGGTCCGGGATGATATTTTATCGCAAAGGAGTGAAAAGTGTTGATAAGAAAAGTGGCAAAGACATTCTGTACAATTTGGAGAATCCAGTTAATTTTGCAGTTTTTCCTTCGCTACAAGGGGGACCTCATAACCATGCAATTGCTGCTGTTGCGGTAGCTTTGAAACAGGTAGATGTTATGATGCTAGTGACAGAATAATGCTTAGTAGTATATGCTTTTGGGCGAAAAAAACATTTACGAAGTCAAAACTGCAGTTGTCTTGTAAACATTACAAAAGAGTGTGCGAATTTGAAATGAATATTTTATAAAGTTTACAAATATTTAGTTGATCATACAAAACCAGCTGCCAAATATATTCTGGATTAAGGCACAGTTTGTTAGACATTTCTAAGTAAAATGTACAAAGTTGTGTTGAAAGTAATCTGTACGGCACTAATTTTTTGGATATATCTGTTGACACTTATTGTTGGTAAGATGTCAGTGGCTTGCAATACACATCCTAGCTTACCATTCTGCTAGCTTACTCGGCAAATACATTTGTTTTATTAAACTCTACTGTAAGTCTGCAAATGATTTGACATCTAGTTTGACAGCTGCGTGGTAGAGGCAAAGAAAAATTTATTTAATTATTGCTTAGGCCATGTGGTGGCCCTCGGCTTACCTAGAAGAGTGTATTGGGGTGCACAAATTTACAACGAACAGAGGAAGGGGAGAGTGGAAGGAGATAGGAAAAATACGGCCACTCACTACTTGACCCATAACCGCCTGAAAGAACTTTCAGACCCTTTTTTTTAGAGTCCATATGGTACTTGGGTCGGTTCTCAGATTCGAACCGGCATTCTCTTGGTTCGGAGCCGACGACGCTGACCACTGGGCTGTGACTGCCCACTGCCCACTTTGCTCGGGGTTCCTGGGGACCCCTCACAAAGCTCGCGCTGGGACTTAGTTTTTCGCTGTTATACGTTGAAGGCATACGTTCGTATCTAGGCGGTTATGGGTTAGCTGAGGGTTGAAAAAAATTGATTGCGACCAATAACCCATAACCGCCTGAAAGAACTTTCAGACCCTTTTTTTTTTTAGCGTCCATATAGTACTTGGGTCGGTTCTCTGATTCGAACCGGCATTCTCTTGGTTCGGAGCCGACGACGCTGACCACTGGGCTGTGACTGCCCGCTTTGCTCGGGGTCCCTGGGGACCCCTCACAAAGCTCGCGCTGGGACTTAGTTTTTCGCTGTTATACGTTGAAGGCATACGTTCGTATCTAGGCGGTTATGGGTTAACACATTAAAGAACAGCATAGGTAATGTTCCCAAGCATGCCTATGTACATACCATCATTTTGTCTAATATATTTTACAGGCCAAAGAACCAGAATTTATTGAGTACCAGAAGCAGATTCTATTGAATGCCAAGGCAATGGCAAAAGCACTTCTCGAGAGAGGCTATGAACTGGTGTCAGGTGAGTGGCCAAGACCTCTTTTTTGGCCGAGCGAAACAAGGCCTTGTTACGCAACTTATTTTAGATTTTATGTGTGTCTGTAAGTGTGTGTGCCAGATTGAAGCAGAGTACGTTCATGGCAAGGGAGCTTTGATGCAGCAAATTCGCGAGTATTTTATGGGTCGGACCACAGACCAAAGTAGCACTGGGCATAAATCTTGTAAGTGGAGCAGTCACGCAGTGACCTGTGGAGCACTTAGCAGAAATCGCATAGGTTCTGTCCTCTTAATACAGAACAAAAAAACTAGTGTACGTCTTGCTCAGCCTAGTAATTGTTGTCTTTAAAACTCAATTTTAAACCTAGTATTTGTCCAGAACGAACACCTACACTACGAAATTATTAATGGAAGACACTGAGCTATGAAGGTATGACGTTGAGCATATTCAGTCCACCCCTCAGCTGTCGCAGTTAGCCACTACGGCACATTTTTTGAGTGAAGCGAACAGCTGCCGAAAATGTTTTCTGTGCCACTTAGCCAAGCTCCCAGAAAGAATATGGATAAGGCCGCAGATTTTGAAGCTGTAATGACCCAGCATTTGAAACTAATTTGTCCATATATTTGTGTGGTCATTAATATTCTGTTATTTTTTTTCCGGTTTCAATTTAGCAATCAAATAATAAGGTTAGGACACTTAGGCTTGCGGTGATAGTTTGGATATTCATGTAAATTGTATCTTCACAGACTATGATAAAGCCATGGATACTTAGCGTGATACATATTCAGACTTGCTATAATGCAGAAAAGCATGACCATTATTATTATTTTGCCGGCTATTCAGTATATTTGCTCCGATATGAATTTTAACAATTTATTTATTCTGATATTTTAATAATCTTATCTTCTACACTGATATTAACGTATTTATGGATGATGTTATGTAACATAACTTAACATAACATTATTTATTGACTTGTATATGGTATTGTTTGACTAAGATTAACACTTAAGTAAATTCATAACCATACCATCGTGACACAAGTGCTGTAATGACAGAAAACACATAACAAACTCTAATGAGTTTCGTGTTTTCTCATTTGAATAAACATCTACATCATTAAAAACGTATAATGTCTGGGTTTGTTTGTTTGTACATCTACTCTTCTGGAACCAAAGCAGGTACAAAGAAGGGAGTAGGACTAAACGAAAGATAATTAAATTGCGCTCAGTATAGGCCTATTTTCATCGCTGTAACTTGATATTATGACCCTCAAATAAGCGAAAGAACCTGAAAAACTAACGTCAAAGTTTTTTTAAACCGTCATGATGTTTGTTCATGATTTCGTAGTTTGTTCATGAAAACCTCCTCTAGCGAAAAGGTTGCACCTAAAAAATAACCTAAAAGGACGACTTATTTTGCAACATGCCACATATAGATCTTAAAAATTGGTTTTGTATTAACTGACTTGATGCATAGAAAAATCAAAACAATAGATTTGGTTTTAAAACGGTGTCAAACATTCGAAGGTGCGTGGATTGAATGAGTAAAGCGAGCAATTTCCACGTAAACTAAACCTTTTCAATGTGTGTTTCGCTTTGCTCTATCAATCTTACACCTTCGTAGGGGATTACTTCAGGAGGCGCAGACGTACAAACGTGCAAACAAACAAATGCAGGTGAAATGTAGATATGCTGAGGAATGTGATGAACGAACTGTGAGCAACATTTGCAGTTGGTTGTGTGTTAGTTGCCGACTAGCAAAATTTTTTGTTGTTGTGTATAAACGGCAAGTATATCGGCAGGACGTTGGTGCAAGACAGCGTTCGTGGGAATTGGTTCAAGGAGGAGGAAATTGGTATTGTGAGGCGGTTGACGAGACGCATGGCCGCTCACGACTACGGAGACAGCTAGAGAAAACGATACAAGATGGCGGCTGTTGTGGAAACGAACGGCCGTCGGCCGCGGTGGTGAGTAACTGACTGGTGATTGATGAAAAGGACCGTAGCAGGAGCGTTTACGCAAAATGTGGGAATGAATTATTTTTTTTTTTTCTGGTTTTTATAACTAAAGAGTAGCTCGGCCGGTGAGCGTGCAGGAACCGTTAAACCTAACTAGTGCCGTTGGGAGTGGAAGTACCACGAATCGGTCGTGAGGCGAACCCACGTGTGTATATATCTCGGGTGCAATGGGCATATCTTTGCAAATATATACGATAAATTTCCACTAGGTCATGTACCAGTGAGGCGGGCACTAGAAGCCGGCTAGGTGGTGGCCGAGCAGGGGATTAGGCTAGTAGGGGCCCGGTTGAAATAAATAGGCCCGGTTGAAGAGCGTAGATTATGGCTACCGATTTTGGGTGTGTGGCCGAGTGGAAAGCTGGTGCGTTGGCTGGTCGGGCCGCGGAGTGGGCAGCTATAGGCGCATCGGAGTGGGCCTTGAATATTGTACGGTTCGGTGCGACGTTAAATTTGTGTTGGGCACCGCCGATGGCAGCGGTGTGGCCAGGGCCTTTGGAAATGGATGTAGATGTACGAATTTTGCCTAAATTGCAAGAAATGTTGGCGCAGGGCATCCTGGATGTTGTGCAAGGTGGTGTTGTGGGTGTCAGGTCCCCGATTTTTCCAGTAGCGAAACTGGATGGGTCGTTGCGCATCATCTAGAATCTGAAGGGTTTAAATGCTTATGTGGCTGTCCGGGCGTGCGTTTTAGACACGCTAGCAGTGGTGATGAAACAACTCCGCCGGGGTTGGTGGATGGCTAAGGTGGACCTGTCGCAGGCTTACTATTCTGTACGAATTCGCCCAGGGTCTCGAAAATTTTTGATGTTTACCTGGCTGGGGACCATTTATCAGTTTAGGGTGTTGCCATTTGGCCTGGCATCGACGCCAGGGATTTTTATGGGACTCATCAAGGAGGTGCGACGTTTTCTAAGGCGACAAGGTGTCCTGGTCTTCACTGACTTGGATGATTTCGGGATAATTGGGCGTTCCAGAGACGTAGTGGCGAGGGATGTTCGCCTGACGTTGGTTACCCTGACTCGATTGGGGTTTTCCCCACATAGAGTGAAAAGTGGGTTACAGCCATCACAAACGGTGCGGTTTCTTGGGATGTTTATTGACCTGGATCGTGGTCGCCTGGTGCTACTGCTCGAGAAGAGACTGGGTTTGCTGCGGTTGCTGCGGCACTGCCTAACACAGGAGAGTGAATCGCTAGGGGTGCTGCGGCGTCTCCTAGGACTGTGCGAAAGTGTGGGGTGTGCGGTACCAGGGGCTCGACTACATATGAGGTGGCTACAGGCGGATCTCAGGGCATGGCTACAAGGGACGTCGGCGTCGGGACGGTTCTCTCAAGGTTCGAGGTGCGATCTGCAGTGGTGGTGGCAGGTATTGGACGTTCCAGAAGTATCAAGTGACTGGTCAGATAGTGTTAGCCACAGATGCGTCCGACTTAGGTTGGGGGAGCTTCGTTGGATGGCCAAGGAGCCCAGGGCCGCTGGGAAGCTGCGGAGGTGGACTTACACATAAACGTGCAGGAGATGTGGGCTGTTCTGTACGCTGTGCAGGCGTTCCAAGACCGGTTGAGGGGACGACAGGTGCGGATAATGTCTGACAGTCTCACAACGGTGGCCTACATCAACAAGCAGGGCGGAACACGCTCGGCGGCACTCACGGATCTGGTGTGATGGCTATGGGATTGGTAGGTGCGCATGGACTGTGTCATTAGGGCTGTGTTCATCCCAGGGGTGGACAATGTGACGGCCGATGGGTTATCGAGACAATTTAGTGACTCTTTCGATTTTCTGTTGTCACCGGCGGTTTTCAGTGACATTTGCAATTGGTTTGGAGTACCTGGCATCGACCTGTTTGCCTCCCCAGCAACGGCACAGCTCGACAGGTTCGGATCATGGGGCAGGTGCCCTGGAGCGACGATCATGGATGCTTTCAGTGTGTCGTGGACCGGGTTGTCGCCTTATCGGTTGCCTCTGTGCCCACTGCTGGACAGGTGCGTGCAGAAGCTACTAGACGATGAAGTCCGGTGGGCAATTTTGGTGACGCCGAAGTGGAAAGAAGCTGCCTGGATCGGAACCAAGGGCATTGCCAGATCGGGAGGATCTACTGTGGGACCCGTATGTGGATAGGGCGGCCAGGAATGTCTGAGGCCCATGGCTCGTCTGGTGCGTCAGGGCTTAGAACGTCGGCAAGGAGGGTGTCACTGGCCAGGAGGCCAGGGAAGGTAAGCTCAGCATATACGTAGTACTGATAGCACGGTTATAATCTGTCCTAAACAAGTAACACAGTGAGGAGGATGCTACGAAGTAGAATTGAAGATTCTACCAGAGAACTTGTTCTCGCAGGAGAGTCTTATGTTCTCAGAGTAGAATCCGACGAAACTGTGTTACTTTGCGGACCCACCCGCCTCCCTGGAGGCCATCATTGGGAACAAAAAAGATAAAGTGTTTACTGAAAAAGGGCAGCAGGGATACGCTAGGGGTTTAACCTCTCTTCTATTTTATGCTTTATGTGCCTGGTGGCAACCAACGCGGCGGGGCGGCCCCCCCCCCCACACACACACACACACACGCATCTGTGGATAAAATTATTCATTGGTTATTAATAAATGTGTTTTCATTTCTTTTAGGTGGCACTGACAATCACTTAGTTCTGCTTGATCTGCGACCAAAAGGATTGGATGGCGCACGTGTGGAAACTGTTTGCAACCTGTGCAGTATCACTGCCAACAAGAACACTTGTCCTGGTGACAAAAGTGCCCTAGTACCAGGAGGGCTTAGACTGGGTAAGATGCAGTAACCTTCAAAACCATCAACCTAATTCATTGATACGCAAAACTAACGGAGAGTGTTTGGCTGCACATTTGACGTCACGAATGCTAACTTCAGCCGTGAAGCATCCCATAGAGCAGAAGTGATATTATACCTCGATGAGACGGATGGATTTGTGGGCAGAGACAACGATTTTCCACAGCCATCAGTGGCACCTTATCGCGGGAAGAAATGGTCATTTTCTTTGGCGAATTAAAAAAAGGTTATATTAAGCCCACATAAATAAAAATAAATGTTCTCAGGCACCTCCCACGTCCTGAAAACGCTCCGTATTATTTTTCCCCAATTTTCCCAAAAACATTCTTGCTCTTAGCGCGTTTTATGTTCATCTATGAGAAATATTTTGGACTAAAAGCTACGAGTCATAAGCTCCTATTTACCAACATGGAATGGCACAAGTGTAAATATACATAACCTACATATTGAAATTGTTTTAACGATGTTAAAAATTACACAACTAGAAGCTTTTTAGATTATAACTTTGTATTGACCATAAAGAACGCTTTCTGGGCTAAAAAAAAAAAAGTACCTACTATTTTCAGTACTACTATTTTCAGTAAAAAAAATAAAATCCGCATGCCTCGTCTTCCTTTCGAAATTATTTGCCTGAGGAGCATTTTTTTGTTTACTTTGTGTGGCCTAACGAGAAAAAAATTAAATTTTGCTACAGATCGGTCGCTTTACTGCTGAAAATGTGTAGTTGCTTGCTCACAATAATTTGTGCATCTCAACAATCTAGAATTCACGTAAAAGTTTAAATGTATGCCTACAACTACTATTGTGAATTATCTAAGTTTCTGCAAAGGCCCCACGCGTAGCGAGGTTGCCATCACACCAAGAAATGTTAAGCTAAAACAATTACTGCTAATTCCACAATTTTTTTAAAATTGTGGAATAGTTTAAATGATTGTCCCCGATTGTGGGACACACCAGCCATAACAATTCAAAGAGGTGGTTGGTTTCCAGCGTGTTTTGAGTATGTGCGAGGTAAAGAGCTTATCGACCAACTCCAGACGGAGTTCGTTGGTCAAGAAGGGTGATGTCATTTTAGTTTTGTGTTAGAGCAAGGATAAAAAAAGCACGTTTATGAATTGAAATTTCTAATAACTATGTATAAGCAACTACATCATGATGTAGTTTTCAGGCTGTTACCGGTCTTTTGGATATTTAGACTTTATTTTGGACGTACCAAGCTGTCTCCAACCATATCTTGTTTTGATGGATTGCATTGGTGGTTTTGGAAGGCAGTGATAGTTGTTTACCTTGATAATGTTAACTAGACTCTTGCAGTCATTTTTCCTACTGCTAAAATCCTGTAATGGTGATTAAGATAAACCCAATACACGTAGTACAATCTGTTTTAGTAGTAGTAATAATAATACGAGTAATAATACTAACCTTGATACAGTTAATAATTATGTATACCGTCAAAAAGTAAACATGAAATTGATAGTCGGAAAGTGTTGACGACGAAGGGCAGGGTTTAGGCATCAATGCCAGTGTTACCCCTAAACTAGACAAACAAAAAATACATAATTCGGAGAAAATTGCAATTACTTAAAGCTTATTATTAAACACTTAAAACACTTAAAATACCTGCACACTAAGGAATGCAACAAACAAATGGAGTGGGAAAAAATAAGCAAGGAAGGAGGTAAAAGAAAAAGAAAAGCAGAGTTACATGACCAAATGTAGGCAAGGTCACAACAACCGGCAGTGAAAAGACAGTGGAAGGTATTAGGAACAGGATGGGCAGGGGGATTAAAGAGGAATTAAAGAAATGGTAAAGGCGTGAACAGAAGGTGTCATTCTTGGTTACTGCGGATAGACTTTCTAACTTGATTCTCTAGAGTGCGAAAAGAAGACTATAGTGTTTATTAGTTCGACAACGGGGTGGGGAGAAAACGTAATTGCAACGGAGTTGGGTGAGATAGTTATGAGCTGTAGCAGCGGAGTTGACAAATTAAAACAAACGGGGGAAGTTTCTGTAAATTTAATTATAGACCTTCACAATTAAATGTAAAGCTAGTTTTCCATAGAAATCCACGCAAGTTTTTTAATACTTTCTCAGACACGGTAATATTGTTTAATATAATAAATAAATAAATCAAGCATTTTGGACCTTCTGCTCTTGGTTTAGCAAAGTTTAAGAAGATATTTCAAGGAATAAGAGAATGAGGGTAAAACTAGCGATTGGCTGCTTTATTGTTGACTTGGCATAAGGATTATGGGAGATCATTGTGTGAGACTAACACGAGTGCGGTAGGTCTTTAGGTCAAAATATAGGTCTTTGAAGTCTTAATGTAGCTCTCGCTAAGTCGTTAAATTACAAATTTAGAGCATCTTGGCTTTACTGAATGAGACTATTTTTGCTGTTTCAGTGTAAACAGCAACACTGAATGAAAGTCAACATTTTCTGTAAGCGTATTTAAAAAAAAATTTGGTAAATATTACCAACTTTTTCAGAATCGAACTTGGAATTTTGATCCAGAAAAGTGGTCCCTATTAGCATTTTTTAAAAACTTATGATATAAAAAAAAACGTTTTATCTAGTTACGCGTCAAGTGAGGTTAAAAATTGAATAAATGTATAAACATTCAAGAATCTTGAGTTATATTTAAAAAATTAAAAGTAATGATCGCAAGGATATGCTTGCACTTTAGTACGTCAAATTATGTAGTGCTCTTGGCTGACCGGAACGTTTATTTTGAACAAGTTAGATTGCTCCAAGCAGGTGCATTCCGCCCGCATAGCCCAGCATGGAAAAATGGAATAGTACCTCTGTTCTATTTTGTTGGTTTTCGGAATGATTAATAATGATTAATAGGGACAGACTGGGGCATTCGTATTGTGAAGCTAGAGGTGGAATTCTTAAGCTGTCAACAACACTAGCTACTGCAAAAGCATTAAGAACGAAAGTTAGAGATTCGATGGCGATCACTCAGAAACTGCCCTAATTCTAACCATAAACAATTTACATATTTGGTTGTCTATTTCAGTTTATCTAATTCAATACTTATTCAATTGATCTATCAAAACTGCTAATAAAGTGCTACCGATATTGTTAGTGCGAAAATGCAGTAGACTCTCGATATAAAGAAACTTTTTAATGATTGTGTTGGCCCACCTTCTGTTCATATGGTGAAAACACCTCCATATAAAGACCCTCTGTATAAGGACAACTCCGTATAAAGAACCTTTTTTTCAGTGCTGAAAGTCTTTTCACACACTAAAAACCATCTGTATAAGGAACTAATGTACAAAATTTTGTGTCGACCAAGAAATCACTGAATTATCACTTAACCAGACACTGAAAAATGCACACCACAACCAAAATTGAAACTTTACACCGAACAATGTAAAACTACAGTTGATGTACACTGTTCCCTCAGTACAATCAGAAAGCAGATATGCAGTAGTTGGACTTTATTTGTCAGATTTTTACACTCAGTATAAGGAACTTTGTAATCACTTTACTCGCAATTAGCTGTAAAGAAATCTTCTGTTTTAAGAACACTCATCTGTATAAATAACCATTTTTTATCGCCGACGAAATGTACATTACCTGAATTTATAGCAGTTACCCCTTTGAGCATTGATTTCCCCTAGAATTTGTCTTCCCTGCTGGAGTGCTGGGATCGTATTACACTGCGCATGACCGGAAGCGGGCGAGCCTTTATAAGCTCGGCGTAGCGGATCAAATGCCATCTTTCTCCTTGGGTGTCCACCATGTGTGTTCGCCCGCGAGCACCCCAAATCAATCCTACACCAACAATCCTTCAAGCCTTCGATCCTGATCCGCCGTTCTTCGATCCTCGGTCCGCATTTCTTCCACGCCTCACGCCCCAGCCGCAATGGTGTTTCCCCCTATGGATGCAACTTCAGCCCTTCCACCAGCTCTACGGACTCCCTTCCAGTGGCTGCCCCACTCCCTCCTACGGAACCGGTCCCTTCCTGTTCTTCAACAGCATCAACCTGTTCTGCGGAAACCTTCCCTTCGGCCTCTGTTCCTACGGATTCACTCCCTTCGTCAATTTTGATCGCTCCTGATCGACCCCAAGGATCGGTCCATCGCCTCTACATTTCGCAACGGCCCGCATTACGATTTTCGGTTCCTAGAGTGGCCTGCTCCGGCCCCCACGGGCGCCGCCTTCTTTCACTTTCCCACACCTTCTCTCCATTTCCCGGCAGAAGAAAGGAGGGGGGGCATATAAACCCCGTGGAAAGACTCTGCCTTTACCTCAACTACCTTCACCAGCCGCTTCGATTCCCTTGGGATCGGGGCCGGCATCTCCTCGCTTTATCCCTCCGCCATCATTAAAGTTTCCAAGGCCCTTTCCGACTTTCTCAAGGAGCGTCTGTGACCCAACCAACAGTCCAATCTGCTGCTGCTTTCCAGGCCCTGCTGCGCCACCACCTCCGGTGCCTGTCCAGCACTCCTCTTCGTCATCAAGTTGTGTCAATCTGCACTGTCCTGAAAGGGAGGACCGCAACTACGACATCAGTTACTCTTCTCTCACCCCTCCTGTCCCCGGACTACCTCACCCTGGATTTTTCTCCTCCAGTCATTACAAAACGCAAGCCGCCGTCCTTCCCCGATATCACGCCTCTGCCTCCCACGCCATCAGCATCTTGCTTGGCTGTCACTTCTCAAGGACCTTCCGATCCCGCCAAGCCATCCTGTTCCCAAGCCATAACTCTTCCAGCAGCTTTCACTTCACCAGGATCATCTGTTAAATAACTTCAAGTTTACCACACACTGCTTTTCGATCCGCCTAAGCCTCTATATCCTCAGGCCACCCGAGGATTCTCCCCGTCAACTATCATTATCTGCGGCCAATTACTCCACAACATGCGCTTCACACACCAACTACCATCCACACGCACGCCTTGAAAAGCTTAAGATTCCACGCCTCATGTCTACACCTCGATCCTCCAGAACACTCCAAAATAAACATAAAAAGAAAGAGACAATCGACGTCTAAACAACGGCCGATCCGTTCAACGCATACTGATCCGGTCTTGTTTTCTAGTCCCACCACTACGAGCGCCGCAGTTGTCCTCAACAGATTTACCGCACTTCACGTCTCTCCTCTTCTTTGTCAACAACGGCGCCATGTCCGAGTCATCTTCATCGGAAGATCCCGTCCCGCCGACATTCTTCCCCAATGTGCCATCACCAACGCCTTGTTCCTGCTTAGGATTTGCCAACAGAACTAACAAGCTCGATCCCCATCCCTGCTGCCAGTATCACCGGCAGTGTGATGCGATCACCAAAAAGTGCAAAATTTGTATTGATATTTCTCCAGATAAATGGCGGCTCATACGGAAACGACAAGCTCTTTCCCGCCAAAAGGCCCTTGAACTTGCCCAAGCCTCATGTTCACCAGTTGTTCCTCTAACTATCATAGTGCCTCCTAAAGTACAGAAACAATCCCACCTTGCGCCCTCCAAACACAAGATTTCATCTGCAAAGAAACTTCACATGGACAGCTCCAGGCCCTCCGATCCACTAGCCATTACCGGGACCTCCGGTTTTGCTCCCAAATCACCCATAGTGCTCCGTTCAAGATGACTAGTAACTACACGCTCAACTCCTCAGGAACCCTTGGTGCGCCAACCTCCGCCAGCTCCGAACGACGCTTCCCCGCTTGCCCCCCCCCCCCCCCCATTCTTCCCGGCTCAACCGATCTGCCATTCCGTCAGCCTGATCCTCCGGCGTTTGCCTCTCCCATAGCAAACGAGGCTTCCCTGATCTCGGCAGTTGACACTCCTCCCTCCTCAGAACGACCCAAATTTTCCCAGTGCTTCAGTACTCCGCAGTACTCTTAACTCGCGGCTTGCAGCTATCCGTCCGCGACCTAGAAAATGTGGACTTCAATATTAAATTTGTTCTTAATATTGCCGAGTCTTTTTCCACTGAACTTTCGACGCTCCGCGCCGCTGCCGCCAACACGCCAGCCCTCCAAGAAGCAGTAGCAGCAGCCTTTTAGCTTCAGGAGGAAAATGCACGCCTCCTTCAACTAAATTCTGCCCTCACCAATGAACTGGAAACGGTGAATTGTCGTTACCATTCCCTACGCATTGACTATGCCATAATCAAGGCCTACTACAAGAACTGGCCTTCACCTCTACCATCGTCTCCTCCATGGCGAGCATTTTATTAAGCACGATCCCATACACGCCGACCACGCACGTTTGCCTCCTCTCCTGCTCTTGGTTCGCTATCCACTTCACAGAAGGTCCAATCCTCTCCAACAATTCTAGATCTTCACCACGCCGCTCCCTCACCATGAACATCACTCTTCTTCGATCCATCTGCCACTGCACGCCAGTCCCTTTCTCCTAAAATCAATCTTCCAACACCGGAGCCGACCACCCCACTCTCCATCTGGCAGGACGCGTCAGTATCCAGTAACTTTTCCGGGATTTCGTCATACTCCGTATGGCAGTATGACGATGCCCAGGATTCGTTCCTGTCTTTCATGGAATCGCTCCCCATTCTGCTGTTTCTTCTAGAGACCATCCATGTTTCTCCTGCCGCAAACGTGCTAAGGGCGTGGCGTTAGGAATCTGCATCCTCCAATAATTTCACGCCTCACCACCAAGTGTTTCCATCAGTCGCAAGAACTTATCTAATAGTATCCTACTCCATGATCCACCCTTCGTGTTGGGCTGCGGACTACTCATTCTCGTACAGCATCATACATTTAAAACATAAATTAACCCTTTAAAACTTTTTCCTTTAAAATTTTCGCTAGCAACGTACTGCTAACTTGTGCTCCCAGTCCTACGCCATGGTCCACACGTCACATTTCGATATCCAACACGCCCACAGCAACGCTACCTGCGATCCTCGTTGGACTAACCGATCCCTTTTTACCTGTGCGTTCCTGATATGCGCCTACCCTCGTATAACGCAATTTCAACAGCCAAGTTTACCCTCCAGACCGCAAGAAAACTGCCCGCCTGCTCATGGTTTCTAGTGCTGTCTGTTTGTTTCATTTGTTACGAATCAGTTCGGTTTTGGTTTTTCTTACAAGGTTTTGTTGTTCAAATAAATGAAATTTTTAAGTCAAAAAATGTCCCCACATCCACGAGCGACGCTATGTTGACGTTTCCGCACGTGCGTCAGTTTTGATCGATTATTTTTGTCCAGGAACGTTGACTTCCAACACACCCTTGCATAAAATGTTGGAGTTTGAAATGTTTTAATTTTTAAATCGTAAGCGTAAAAACACACTTCTAATTTTTATTGGCATTTGTTTAATAATCTAGTTGAAAACAAACTTCAACATAGTGATCGATGCACCATTCCTGGCGAATTATACTCGTGTAGCAATCTGTAATCCGCTGCACTGGCCAAGGTGCCTACCGATCGCGAAAGATGTAAACAACCACGTTACGTTTGGGAAAATATTTAACAATCCCACTTACCTAAAATACCTTTAGCGATCATATTTGGTGCTTATGCTTTTTGCTTAACAATACAAACGTTGACAGTGTTGTTCAATTGAGCATTCATGAACGAGACGAAATTCCTCTCGTTCGTAGTTGTGGCAGTCACCATTATTGTCTGCTACTGCCATTTAGGATGAAGCCGTCGATTACCGTAGTTTGTTTGTGATATTATTTTATTTATAAAAGACTACGATTAGTTTTTGATGCTTAAACATCCCTTCAAAGACACACACATATGTATGCAAAGTTGCCTTTTAGCTTATTCATACCTGCTTTAAAAGAAAAAAGAAACAAACTGGTTTTTTTTAAAACTTCCAATTCGGTTTCGGTTTATAAGCAAAAACCGAAACCGCGGTTCAGTTTCGGTTACCGACACAGCACTAATGGTCTCAACAACCTTCATCCGCAACGCCTCTCCTTCAAGCTAGCCACTTCGTTAACATTTTCATCATCACAACACCGGCTGTACTACCTATACGTCCTATCCTCCTGACAAACACCATATCAAGCTTCATAAATCCCTATGCAAGGTAAGCGGTTTCTTGCTTAAATACTTGCTTTGAACCTTGTACCCCAAGGTGCGGGACACCCTGTTGCAATAAAAAAAAAAAGAAAAAAATTAATAATAGTAACCCACACTGCAGAAGAAGGATGCAGATGTGACATTCTCACTACCGATCCTCTTCAGATCATCCCCAATCTCTCACCAAGCCTATTTGCTGTTAACTAACTACGACATCATCGATCCTATCTGATCGGCTCTGCATAGGCGTGAGTAACTTGATTGGGATACACATTACACAGGGTTGTCTTCTCCGGGACTTGTTCCTGAAGACGCTGGCTCGTAATGCGGTTGACTTGAACCTAGCCCTCCTTCTAGGTGACGAAGTCTGCTATAAATTCAGGTAATGTATAATTTCATCGGCTATAAAAAGACTAAAATACCAGGGCCTGCACCTGGTTGATTTTAGTTTTTATTGCCTTTACGAAAATGTACGTTACCTTAAGTCCGCCCATTCTCCCCTCTACGAACTAGGTTCTAGGGGCTGAGAAAGGTGGCATTTGATCCGCTGTGTCGAGCTTATAAAGACTCGCCTGCTTCTGGTCATGCGCAGTATAATAAGAGCCCAGAAGGGAAGACAACTTCTAGGAGAAATCAATGCTCAAAGGGGAAACTGCTATAAATTCAGGTAACGTATATTTTTGTAATGGCAATAAAAACTAAAATCAACCAGGTGTAGGCCCTGGTATTTTAGTCTTTTTGGCACACTAGATTGTTCGATATAAAGCTATCCTACAGTATTATGCATTTCCGTGGTGATGCTGTGTTCTGAGTTTAGGTTATTTTTGTATTTTACTACAGGTGCGCCTGCTTTAACTTCACGACAGTTTAAAGAAAAGGATTTTGAACGTGTTGTGGCATTGATTGACAAAGCCGTAATCATAACGCAAGAGGTTAAGGCCAAGACAGGTATGAATAAACTTTAGAAAATAAAAATTCGTACAATACGAAAGGGTGTCTACACTTAATTTTGTTTGATGTATAAGTAATGTAACAATGTGTGATTACTAAGGCTGTACCGAACAAAAATTTTTTAACCGTACCAAATTTCACAAACTTAAACGAGCCAAACGCAGTACACTTCTGAACTGAACAAAATATACCAAACCAATCAACCTGAAAATTAGAACTTAAACAATTTCGTTCACAAAGATTCATATATATCAAGGTACAAGTTTCTCGACAATGTTGTTCACATGTACTTGTAAGTCCATGTGAACAGGTGTGGAAATTAAGTATCGAGCATGAAGAAAACTCCAGTGTTTTTACATTTCCCCTCATAACTTCTGAACGATTAGAGCTAGTAACTTGTGGTTTGGACCATCAGAAAGCTGGCAAAAAAAAAACCCCTTCAAAATGGTGTATTAAAACATCAAAATCCGTCAGGTAGAAGTAGAAATATGTGTGGTTGTATATTTTTCCTTTGAAACGCTGAACACTGAATTGAACCGAACACCCTCTGTTCGGTTTGCTCGGTTCGGTAAAGCCTTAGTAATTACGAATATTGCTAATCTATTATTGACTCTTATTATTGACTGGACTGGGGAGTACAAAAATGTGTGTCCAAACATAGCCTAGACAAACATTGGTGGTGCATGTGACAAAGATTGCTACTAAGTAAACAGTCGTAGTAAACTCTCTTGAACTGATTCAGTGTTCATGGTCATCAGTGATTTGGTAATTGAGTTACAATCCTTGAGATGCACCAATGTTCGCAATGGACATCGGAAATTGGCCTTTTTTTTTTTCCTTTTAGGATACATCGCTCTTTAGGAGAATCGGCATCATCGGTTTTAGGCAACAGATGCTGAAACATTTGAAATCCACAAGTTTATTAAAATATTTTGTGACAGATTGTTGGGGAGGCTTCTTTTCCCCGGATAGCCTACTCCCCGAGCAAGTCAGGATTCGCTGAGACACGTCTTTACTACATTGAATGGTTTATTGCATGAGAGCATTGCAATGGAACTGGTTGTGCGGCCATCTTACCTCGTCTCTCTCTCTGAACTGCTTCTTGACCTCCGTCTCTGCCTGCCGACGTGCAGGTGCATGAGTAACCTGGGGTCAGGGGCGACCGTGTGAGGGCTTGAGCAAGGCCTTGTGGGCTTGCAACCTCACACGCTCCGCCCTCTCCCTAAACGAGCAACTGTCGTTGATAGGCTAGATTGGAGTTTACAAAATCTTACTCTGCTTGGCCAATGCACAGATACAAAATATAATAATAATAAGTTGACAGAAAATCTTTGGTTAATTCACTTAGGCTGACATTTGTTATGTACTTACGCTCGTCTTGCCTTAGCGCAAGAAGACTGACAATTTTCGTAAAACAATTAGGCTTGGTAATGCGTTAGTTGATGAATTAAAAACGAGAGGGTAAAAAAATTAGTTCTAGTGTTATATAAATCTACTGCTTAAAAGTTGACCGCTTGCGCCACGCTTGCATGCCGCGCGCTCACTTGCGTTCGATGATGCACTATACTTAAAGATTAAGGATGTTGCGTCCCGTGGGTACGGCTTAGTTCATAAAAATAAATTCAATGGTAAAGTCCATTTTCACTGCACGAGTGCACTGGGTTGCGCCCCGAGGGTACGTCTTAGTTCGTTTTGCATAAGAAAAAAAATCGGGAGAAAGTCCTTGATTGTAGGTTTGCACTAGTCGTCCGTTTCACAATTGCGCCCCTTAGGTGCGGCTTAGTTCATGAGAAAAAAAAAATTTTTTTTCTTACAGTCCATGTTCCACTTCGGGAAAATGAGTTCTTCTTTGCACTTGAGAAAAAAAACATTTGAACAGTCCATGTTTTGCGTCAAGTCCGTATTTCCCTTGTTGAAAAAACAGTTCATTGTTTCCTTAAAAAAACAGTCCATGTTTCACAAAAAAAAACACAGTCCATCTTGCATTTTGAAGAATGACAGTCCGTGGGTGTTGCACAGCACAGTAAAATTTTGTAGGTGAAGAAAGTCTGCATTTTGGTGTTGTTGCCCATTGGAGTCGTTAACGTTTGAAGTCTGAAGAGCACTGAAGTCTTCCTTTCTTCCTTGCTGGTCTCAATGATTGCTGGTGGAGAGTTTTCGTTTGCACGCGAGTCTTGTTTTAGGGGTAGTCGGACAGTGAAAACAGCGTGACAGATTTTTAGTTCCATTTCCCTTCTTCACGCTGAATCAAAATTTTAAGTGGTCCGAGGATATCTTCTCGCTGCTCATTTTTGTGCCCTCCAGCCAGTTCTCACTCCCTCTTCCCATCTATGCTTTCCTGACTCAGCTCTCTCCCTCATTCTCACTTTTCCCACTCACCGCGAGCCTGCAGAGATAGCCTACTTGATTTTTTACCGGCGTGAAACCCAGGAGTTCTTACTTTCTTGGTCCATGCGCTGGGTCGTGTTCAATGTAGGAGAACAAATTGGTCTGTTGAATTCTGGATTGCTGTTCTGGTCGTGTTCGTCTTTGGTGGTGCTTGCTTGAGGCCATAGTTTGTCTGCGTTAGTGTGGCTGGGTTGGTTTTCGCCTCCGTCTTCTTCCCATTTGATGTCAGTTGGGATCGTCACCTGCTGTTGTCGAAGTCTTCGTTTCGTGGTCGACATGACGTCTAATGTTGTCAATCTGGGTGTGTCGTCTTTGGTTGGTGTGGTGTCGTCGTTCGCCAGTTGCTCTGTCGTGATTCTTTTTTTTTCTTTGTTGCTGCTAGACTGACAACATGGCCCAATTTTCTGCGTAGATGGGGTTGACTATGCCATGAGATGTTGGCTCGTTCTTTGAGTTTCTTTTCTTTCCAGGAGTTCGTTGGCTACTTTCTTTGTATTCGTTGACTGCCTGGTTCGTGCTCAATTGTGGCGTACGTGTCTAGTTGTAGTATGGTGCGTGCTCGTTTTGAGAGCCTGCTTGGTTTTCCACGGTCCAAGTGGGTTTCTGGCGTCATCTGCAGCAGTCTCTCCATTTCAACTTTGTAGTGGTTGGTTTTGTTCCAAGCTAGTCTGAGTTTGTTTTCGAGTGGTCTCATTTTGCTTTGTGACACCTCAGTTTGCGTGGAAAATTCTTTTTGCAGTTTTGCTTTACACTGCTCCCAAATTTCTTTGAAGCTGTCGTTATATTTTCGTGAGGTACCCACAGCTTTGTTTCCGGCGAGTTCGTGATTTTCCTGGTCGCCCTTGTTGCTGGTGGTGCTCTCTTGTGGTTCCGAAGTCTGCGATTTTTCGTGTTCTGACGAAGTTTCATCTTTCTCTGTTGAATTGGTTGCGATTGGTGTTGCATTATGTAGGTTTGCCAAGTTTAATTTTTCTAGTGGGATCGTGGTGGTCTCCGTTTGAGTTTTCATAGTGTCCCCCTGATATTGAGAGTTGTGGGATGATTGTCGGGCGTATTTCAGCTTCCACTTTTCTTCCGCCTCTAGTAGTTCCTTTTTCTTCTTCCACTTGAGCTCTTTTAGGCTGATTGTCTTGTTGTTTCGTACGAGATGTTGCTCTTCATTTACCTTCACTCTTGGCAAATTTTTGCTGTACTTTCTCTTAAAATATTCTAGTTCTCGTTTGTATTTTTCCATTCGTATGTTCTGTTTGGCTCTGTCTTGTTGCCTTTTCTGGGCTTGCAGTTTGCTAACTTGGTCGTCAACGCTGTTCGCATGTTGCGACTGTTTAGGTTTGTCAAGTTCTGATTGTTGTAGTAATTTGGTTAGCTGATTTATTAGCTTGCCTTTGGCGAGCATTTGGTTCATTAAATCTTGTTTGTCCTGGGCTATGTTTCGTTTTAGCTGTTGCATTTCGTGAAACATTTGTTGAACGACCAATTGCGTGCTCGCATTTTCGCTTAGCGCTTCATTTACGTGTGGTGTGGGTGCGTCCACAATTTGCCGACCGGTGCTGCCATCTAGCGGCGGCGTTTGGAACTGCGGCGGTGCTGTTGAAGCGTGGTGTGTTGGCGTTTGTGCCGACATGGTTAACAGGCTAGAGGTTGCGAGAGGCTGATTTACGTTCTAATGACAATGGCGTTTTAGTTTCAAAATTTTCCCATAGTTCACCATCTAAGCTCATGTCGTAAGCAATTGATTTGTTGCCGTCGAGGATATTTACTTGAGAGTTCACGTTTTGAAATTGTCGATTGCAAGGTTTAGATTTGCGGGAAAATCAAAATGGCGTCTTTTTTCGTTGAGATCTGCATGCGGGGTTTACCAAGCTGACAGCACGGATTGTTTGTGACGTCATTGATTTCTGTGCTTGGCAGCCATGTTACCGGAATTCCGCTCGTTAAATTCGTGCGCCATACAGTTATTTGCGTGAATTGGCCGTCGGACATTTGTTTACAACTGACTAATTTTTTCTGTCGAATTGAAATACATGCATTTGAAACTTTCGATTTTGCTAACGATGTTTTGTGATCTGAAAATGCTGGCGATTGAGTTTGGGTGCTTTTGCGTTTTTTTGGTAACATTGGAGAATCCCTTGGATTATTTTGGCGGATGCGGCCATGTTGGAATTTGGTGCCAAGCACATGGTTTCCCAGGATACAAAATGCTAATGTTTCGGCTAATTAAACAGTTCATAGCGCATAATAATTTTCAAATTCAGTTCTAGGATGATACTGCTGCTCTAGTTTGTTGACTTTTATAGGGCCCTCCAAAATTTCACTGCACGATCTCACCTAAATAATTGTCTCTTGGTTGTGCACGTTTTCTTTGCGTGCACAAAGGGTTGCGGTATGGTATGCTTATCGGCGATCATGGAAACATTGATAAAGTCTTTTTACCCTTTCGGGCGCCATCTCTTGTCGGGGAGGCTTCTTTGCCCCGGATAGCCTACTCCCCGAGCAAGTCAGGATTCGCTGAGACACGTCTTTACTGCATTGAATGGTTTATTGCATGAGAGCATTGCAATGGAACTGGTTGTGCGGCCATCTTACCTCGTCTCTCTCTGAACTGATTCTTGACCTCCGTCTCTGCCTGCCGACGTGCAGGTGCATGAGTAACCTGGGGTCAGGGCCGACCGTGTGAGGGCTTGAGCAAGGCCTTGTGGGCTTGCAACCTCACAAGATGTGCCTGTAATTAATATCTGGGTGCTAAATTTTAGAACCACAGAAATTTTAAATTTTATTTGTGAAATCCTCTTAATTATTTTTGACTCCATGAAAAATGTAACTTGGCTTTACTTAAACGTCAAACCACGACATATCAGAATTGGATATCGGCCGATGTTTTTTAACATTGGAATCAGCATTTTAGAACATTGGTGCATCCTTAAACGATCCACCTACTGGTGAAACATTTCAGGTTGCGACCACCCCCCCCCCCCTCCACCCCAGCAAAATAGAAAAAAAGTTTTTTCTTGTTCTTGAAATTGCTGCATGAATCACAATTGCTGAATCACAATTTAAATAGAAGATTTTAAAATTGTTGTTCCAGTGAACCTTAAAAGGTCTGTAAGGAAGTATCCAGGCCAGGGTAAATTAAAGGCATGCTTTACTGTGTATAAACTAAATAGAAAACTTTGGATAGTTTGCCGGTTGATATAGCGTTAGGTTAAGTAGACTGCCCACTTACCAGTGGATTATTATTATTATTGCAAAATGCAAGCCTTTGGGTACTACAGAAAATAATTTGCAATAATAAAGATAATCTACCAGTGCCTTTTATTGTAAATATTCCATTGGTTCTACATGAAAAATTTTCCGAGGAGTTCGAATAAAGCCAGCTACAGGCGGATTAGGGTCGTGCTTCCCCTCCCCCCACCTCCCTGTGCCTCTATTGCATGGCCAGACTAAACCGGATGGCTAACTGGTAAACCGAGGCCAGCGGGTTGTAGTTTTTTCACCCTAAACTGAGCCTAACAGGCTACCGAAACTAATGACTCACTCTCACGATGTTAACACCCCCTTTACAGTGTGGCTTGTTGCAGGGTTGAGAATTTTCTGACTTTTTAAACATAAAATTGATCCCCATTTACGTTCAATTCCTCTGTGGTATTTTTTCCGACTTTTTCCCGAAACTGCATTCTCTACCCTGTTGTTGGATTACAAAATAACTGTTCCCTGGACATTCCAATCTAAAAGGTTTTGTATGCTTAAAATACATCCTTGATATGATTTATGTAATTTTCTGCTTGTGAAAAAAGTTTTGCAAAATAACTTCCCTGGATGTGTCAAATCTAAAAATTTTGGTATGCTTAAAGTAGTATAGTTATTGATTTAAAAAAAAAAATGCAAATATGTAATTTTCTACATGTAAAAAAAACCGTCAGCTTCCCGTGACTCTCAACAGGACTCCGCTCTCATCTTACCAGGGTGGTTCTCTCCCTCCTCCCCCCTGCCAACAAAAACTCACCTCAATACCACCAGAGGAACAAACGTTTATCGCTGTTTGGGCCAACATTTCCTCGACTTCCCCTGGACACGTAATAACTTGATTGCACCCGTGCTACCATTGGCAGCTAGACACTAGACGTTATTGAAATATCTTTGTTTATCACATAAGTCTGAAGTAGCCGTTTACAGTGGTAATTTTCAGACATCTTACCTCATTTAATCAGTAATCTGGACCTCTTCAGCGTGTTTTTCAAACTTGTGATCTATGTAACGATGGACGTTTTGGATTGTAGAGGTGCTTCTGATGAAGGTAAACGAGTTCTTAAACAGGGTTGGAAATAATTACTATTATTTTAAAATCGAATTAATCCTGTTATTTTGATTATAATCGAATTATTTTGATTATAATCGGATTATTTTGATTATAATCGGATTATTTTGATTATGATCGGATTATTTTGATTATAATTGGATTATTTTGATTATAATCGGATTATTTTAATTATAATCGGACTTTAAGGCCATTAAAAAAGAAAAGTTGGTTCTCAGGCCCTCACGCACCGATTTTTGACGGGAAATAAAAAGTAACGACGCGGCAAAAATATCAGTTACAGAAGAAAAATGGCCCTTAATGAGAAATTGAAATATAAAATTACTATTCTTGTCATTAAATAATTGTGTGGACACATGCTACGAAGCATTACGAGGCAGTATTCTTTATTTTATCCAAAAATACGGTCAAATACGGAAAAATACGGTCGAAAAATAAAAAATAAAAAATTCCGCCCGCCCGCACGGATTTCTTGAGAAAAATGCCCGAGAACCAACTTTCTTTTTTTAAGTGGCCTAATAACATGTAAGATTACAACAATAATTGTGACATAGTTAAAGTTGCTAGAGTTTTCTTTCTTGATTGGCAGTTGTTACTGCCAAATTGCCATTACCTGTAGGTCTCTTTAAGTAATAAAAGTTTAAAACGAGGTTACCATTTGTAAATTTCCATGTCAACTTGAACATCGCAGTATAATACTTAGTAAAGTTGGTATAGGTGTTACAGCACAATGGCACATTCCTCACACATGAGCTGATTAAATGAACACAGTCACATCAGCTGCAGTTGCTAGTTGCTGCCTAGTTACATAAGTCTGTTAGTTTTTTTCCTGGATTTATGGGTTTGAATGTTGCCATTAATTTCCTACTTTGGTTGTTCCTAATCGGTTGCATATTTTTGTATAGATTAGGTCAAAAAAAGTAGAAGAAAATAAGTTTCTGAGTGCGGAAAATTCAACAGCAGTGTATTTTATTTTGGGTTAAGTTCTTTTGTACATATCAATAGTTTTGTGTCAACCTGGTCTTTGATTATAATCGGGTGAATTTCAATTTTAATCAAGTGATTATAATCATGATTATAATCAATCGTAACAACCCTGGTTGATGAATGTTTGATGTGTTCTTCAGGGTGGTAAAACCTTTTTATGACCACAAACCTAAGATGTCCATTTATGCAATTGAAAAATGTAAAGTCATTCAGATATATTTTATCCATACAATTCTATTTGTTACTTGGCTTACATCCTATTTACTACAACTATGTAGCTTATCATTTTGTATTCGTTTATTAGGAGTTTTGATCTAGCACGATCACTGAATTTATATTTTATAATTATTAACCCATAGCCGCCTGAAAGAACTTTAGACCCCCTTTTTTTAGAGTCACTCGGGTCGGTTCTCGGATTCGAACCGGCATTCTCTTGGTTTGGAGCTGACGACGCTGACCACTGGGCTGTGGACTGCCCGCTTTGTTCCCGGGGACCCCTCACAAAGCTCGCGCTGGGACTTAGTTTTTCGCTGTTATACGTTGAAGGCGTACGTTCGTATCTAGGTGGTTATGGGTTAAAGAACTGTAATTAGAGTGCTTCGCTAAACCTTAAAGATTAAACTGTAACCAACTCTATAACCCTAGCACTTGCATAGGGTAATCATCTGATTTCGGCTAAGTCTGGTAACGAAGTCTAATATTGATGTACCTGTCTACCATACATAGTTTGATTCAATATTCAATTGTGTGTAGTTTTGTCATTGTGCTTGAAATTACTCATCTAACAAGTTATAAACAAAACAACCTAAAAGTTGCTTAAACTTTTTTGATACACCACAAAGTTTCTAATTCTGATTTATCACAATTATTTTGTAGAAGTTTGTATTATTTTAAAGGCAAAAAATTGTTGTGTTAAAAGGATAAAATTGTGTGCAGATGCAGATATATTGCATAGCACTTGCACTACTCATCAGTAGAAGGGACTAACACCTATAATTATTGCTGTTGACTTGTCGTTTTGACCACAAAGTTGGCTCCTTGTTTATTTATAATCTTATTTGGTTTGCTTCAGGAAATTTAAAGGACTTCAAATCATTCGTCACGACTGACAAAGAAACCATAAACAAAATTGCAGATTTAAAGAGAGAAGTAGAAGAATTTGCATCCAAATTTCCAATGCCTGGATTTGAAGACCATTAATTTGCAGAGCACACAAATAATTGTTGACTGTAATAAAATGTTAAAAAAATCATTCGTCGTTAAAATAAACAATATAATAATAATAATAATAAATAAATTTATTTGCTTATGAGCAAAAATGGGGTCCAATAGGACAAGCCACTTAAATGGTCCGACTTTTACACAAAAGTTAACTACTACACATTTTAGTTTATCATTACATACAATTTTCAATTAAAAAACACTTTACAGCTAAAAAAAAATAACTAAAAATAACTTGAAAAGCTAAAAATAATTTTAAAATAACATAAATATAGTTACAGACTGATACCATCATCGGACTGACTAATTTATGCTAAAATAACCTTCTTTGTAAAAATTTGTAAAGACATACCTTTTGTAAGCAATTTTTAAAACCTGCAATCATGTTGGCTTCAACAACCGCCGTAGGTAGAAGATTCCAACAATTCACCACTCTGGTACTAAAGAAAAATTTCCTGGTATCAGTCATGAATCTGTCAGCAACTAGTTTCCAGGAGTGTCCCCTCGTACGGTCTCCAGAACGCTGCTCAAAGAAAATAGTGTAATCGACCCCCAAGTGTCCACGGACCAATTGGTAGGTCAAATTTAAGTCTGCTCTCAATCGCCGTAATTCCAGTTGTTCCAATTTCAAAATTCTAAGCCTATCCACGTATGGTATGTGAGAAAAACCTTTTAATGTTTTTTGTAAATCTACGTTGGACTGATACCGGGCTGGCATATTCAAGCATTGGGCGCACATACACGTTAAATGCCCAAACTAAAGTTTTTGGGTCCCCAGAGCGAAAAAATTTTCGAATGACAGCGGCCCTTTGGCGTGCTGATTTTACAATCATATTACAATGATCACTAAAAGTAAGGTCCTTTGATACCCAAATGCCCAAATCTTTCACAATTTCCACACAAGGTAATGGGGTCTACACCGTCAAGGTAATAATCGAAATGAAAATTTTGTTTTCCTAGATGTAGCACTTTTTTTGAGAGGCCAATTTTAATTGCCAGTCCAAGGACCAGGATTGGGTGGAAAGCGCCCCCCGTCGGGGAAGCCTTGGCCCCTTGTCAGGGAGTAACCGAGATTATCGTCGGGGAACAGCCTGAAGACTGAGTCCACACGACGACATAAAATTCGTAAAAATTTGGGGAGGAAAAGCTCAAAATAGAGTTTGCAGTTTTGCTTCAGTAATCCTCATGCATGACCTCCATATTTAAGAGAAGTTGTTAAGGATTCTAGTTAAGTTTTCGTCATTTGAATTCGTGATACCAATGAACTGAGCGAAAATCGTGTACAGTAAGTGGCTAAACTAAAATTGATTTGCTGCGTTAGACCGTCAACTATGCATGATTTGAGAGGCATCGTAGTTATGAGACACGTTTGGGATTCCAATGTCTTACCAGTTATTTCTATAAGAAGGCCCGATTTTAAAAGCCCAACGCACAACACGAATGACTGCTAGCTGTGTGTTCTTGCTATGGTTAAATATTATTCAAACCTAAATTGTTCAGTGTTACCAGGAGTGTAATATACATGTACTACGTACGTGGTATATGGCATTAGCTCCTGGTGTTAGTTAACGTTAAATAACAATAAAAAAATAATAATAATAAAAAAAAATAATTCATCAGTTAATTTAATTTGTAAATAAAATGTGTAAAAAAAAACAGAATTTTGGTCACAATTAGGTTTTTACGACCTTTCATGCTAAAGAATGTTTACGAAAAACATCCGTCATTTGCTTAACAATGTGGTACAAACGTGTTTCGGAAAGCCCAAATTAGGCCCTCAAATAGCGTAAAATGCTTCAGCTTCCGGGGCCCGGACCCCGTTGGGGGACCTTACATCGCTTCCCCACACCCCCTAGCTGGTTTCGCCGGATCCCTGCTAAAGGAGTGCAAATATAAACAAAAAATTTTCGTTTTCTTTGCCCCCCTGTCGGGGAATCATTGCCCCGCTATCAGGAGTTAGCTGGCGCCACTACTGAGTATAAATACATTCATTTGGAAGATCCTAGAAAGGGATTGAAAATTCACAGATGCACAATCAAAGTTGAGTGATTTGAACGTAACATTTATTTATTTTTTTAATTAGTTTAATTCTCTATACTGTAGTCGCACTACTTCCTGCACAGCGGTGTCTCATGCCATACGGCGGGCACACCGATGCTCCCATCACTTTTGTATTAGGACACCGAGCGGCACGTAGCTGGCATTGCGTGTTCCCTGAGCTGATTTAGCGTACAATATGGTTAATTGTCAGTTGTGCCCAACCCGAGACACATTCGATCTCGGTATATGCAGTGACTGAACCTTCAAGAATACTAATAATCGATGAGTGCAGCTTTAAGTCATCCGCAAATTTAGCCTGGTCTGTGTTTGCTAGGTTCAGCTCAAATCGTTTAAAAATAAAAGAAAGAAAAGGGCCAAGCACTGCTTGCGGCATCCCACCAATTACATGCGACTCTGCCGATTTAGACATGCTGATTACTACTTGCCAGTGACGAATGCACGAATCCATTTTAAGGGCGCGTTTACCTAAAGACAATTTTCTCGCTTACTACCTTTTACTTGGTCAATACTAAATCTGTTGGCTGCTTCTCGCTTTTACCCAAGAATATGGTTTTCAAATTGTCTATACCTAGTAACCATGGCAATAACACGGACATAAATCTTCTCCTCTTCTCCTCGTGCCTCCCGCAGGGCCGTAAAGTACGGGGGGGCAAGTGCCCCCCCAGGTTTGAGTTTGGGGGGCGCCAAACAATTAAAAAAAGTTAGCGAGACGGACCTACGCAGTAAATAAAAAACGAAAGTTTTTTTAATTTTGAACGAATATTCGAATAATTATCTTCTTATAGTGACAAACAATGCCTCGAGGTAATTTGTTGCTGTTGGACATCCTTATACCATGATGATATATAATAGTTAGCATTTCTACTTTCGCGGTGTATGGGAAGGGGCGCCATTTCTGTGCTACGATGATGATATATAATAGCAGGAACAAATGAACATGTTTGTTTTCGCCCCGGAGGGGCTCGTTTTATTGGCTCCTGATAATAGTTATCATTTCTACTTTCGCGGTGTATGGGAAGGGGCGCCATTTCTGTGCTACGATGATGATAAATAATAAAATTAGCATTTCTACTTTTGCGGTGTATGGGAAGGGGCGCCTTTGTACTTTCGCGGTGTATGGGAAGGGCGCCATTTCTGTGCTTTGCCCCCGGGCGCCAAACTACTTCGTTACGGCCCTGGCCTCCTGACACGACGTACGATGCGTGCAAAACGACAGCGTCGATTTATGACAACTAGAAAACAATTTTTATTGCAGTACAAGACGACGGACAGATTATTGAATGCCGGTATTCGATGGTTTGTCTTCGATTCGACAACCCCGAAATGGACGCCATGTTGGATTTTGAATTCTCGCTGCGAGTAGCTATTTATTCTACCGTCGATTGATAACTGCTAGAAGCTGTTTTTTTTTAGCGAAAATAGCAAATTTTGAAAATAGCGTGAAATGGCAACAATGTTGTAGCAATGTTTAAAATGACTGTTGCACTTTCTTCTTTATCCGTATTGTTATTTAAAATAAATTTAATTTGTTGCCGTGTGATTTTTTTGTACATTCACAGGCCTATGAAAGTCGTGATATCCACC